>CANYBF010487972.1:0-23051 GCA_948192965.1 Dalechampia spathulata
AATACTCTTAATCTTTCAATTGGTCGCGGCCACTGCTCTCATTGCCCTAAATGCCTAACCACGGCTCACACGGGACTTACATAGCATACCCAAAACCTTTTTCAGATTAATTATATTTTCACCAATTACTAATAATGATTACACTCTATTTTCTCTACTTAATTTATATTCTTATATATTTTGTTTTTGAAACCTACAAAATCCTATATTTAATTATATAACTTTTATGTAGCTGCAAACTGTATTTTAAATACTTTTAAAACTATAATTCATACAAACTTCATCTTTAGACATCCCCTTTGTTTTTTTTAAATAAAAATTTAATCGAACATAAAATATTCCAAACAAATCTTTTCCTTAGCATTTCATAAATTTTCTTTTTGTTTTTTTTACAAAACTGTATCAATTCATATTAAATTGAATTCCTCCCTTAATTCATTTTATTTAAACAACATACCTATGATTCTATAGGCATGAATCAAAGAATATATTTTTCTTATTAACTAATAATTTTTGTTTTTAAACAAAATAACCATCTTAAAGTTCAAACTCAACACAACCCATTTTCTTTTCTGTTTTATCATTTAACATAATATCCATATTCCTAAAACATCTATATACTTCCCTATGTATGAATCTTAAAATATGTTTTTCTTAAAGAGCATTAAGTCCTTTAATAATAAATCTTGTTCAAAACTAATCATTTACAATTTGACCAAAACTATTAAAACAACCAGCTCACCACTCGGTAAAAACATCAAACACGAAATTCATTCAAAAAGACAATATGTATTCTATACTTCCATACAACTTAAAGTCATCTATCCATTGAAAACAAAACAATTTACAATACAAACCACAAAACACCCAACATTTTGGCCAAAACAAAACTCAACAAAAATGCTAATTCCAATTGAAATTAATCCTAGACATACATATGCCTCACCTCAATAATACACCTTAAACCGCTCCACCACAATTTCTTACTTGACTTAAACTTAACTCACAAAAGATCCCTTAGAACCGGCTTTTATTTTCTGTTAAAAAAAGGTCTTCAATAACACACTATAGAATAAAAAGAGTCAGAATAGAATGAATATAGAATGGTTCATAAAAAGAAGATTACGGTTGTGTTAGAAAGAATTTGTTTTACAAAGTTTTTGTATAAAAATCATAAGGATGATAAGGATAAATTTTGGTCAACAACTTAAAGAAAGAAACAAAAAAAAGGGTTGATAAATCATACCTTGATTCATACGTTGGAGGCTTGCTGAACTGCACAACATAAAATTCAAGAAGAAAAAGAAAGTGAAGTAAACATGCAGCCCTTAAGAAGACCAAACTTCGGTCTTCATTTAATCTTAACGAAATGGAAACTTAAACTAATCAGCAGAAAATTTTACAGGACATAAACGCAGGACAGTGGAACAAAGAAGAACCGATGAGATGCTTGGTGCGATTGGCCATATAAAATCATAAGAAAGCAACAAAATCATTAATGAATAAAACATTTAGGTGGATGGAAGAAAGAGATAGGAAGTTTTCGGCCATAAGAACATGATAAGGAAAAAGAATAGATGGGGTGGCTGTAAATAAAGAATGGAAGACCTATTAACCCTAATAATACAAACTCAAAATGACAATATTACCCCTTTGTAATTTTTGTCATATTCTTAAGTTAATTTAATTCCCATCAATCCTAACTCTTAATATATTTCTACACCCCCTATTACTTAAATTCACATTTTTATGTTCTTAATAATAAAAAAATATAATCTAATTTATCCTAATATTAATTAATTTTTCTACCTCAAAATTTCCTATTTTTAATTTATGACATCATCAAAATAATTATAATAAAACTACCAATACCTAATATTTGTATAAAATTTGCTAAGTCAAAAATTTATAATGACGTACATATCTTATTTCCTTAAGATCCTATCAAATAGTCGCTTAAATAAGTACGATCTAATTTTTGACGTTATAAATAAATTTTTAATTCAAAATTTTCAAAATTTACATATACCTAAATTAAGTTAACACAAGCACAATGGTCAAAACCATTTGATCAAATTCATTGTATAAAGCTCAGAATCCAAGTTTCAGTGCCGGTTAACATCAGTTTTAGGGGTTTGCGGTAAAAATTCTTATTATCCACCATTAAGCTTTAAACTCAATTTTGATTAAATACTTATCACCATAATCATAATATCACATCATTTTCACAAAAACAACATATAAAACATAGCATAATATTAATTTATACATGCATAATAACCATTAAATGCAGGATGTGACACGATTTTACCATTTTAATCAGGTTAATTGTCCTAGATAGGTGAGCATATGTAATAAAGCACACATATAATGTATAACATGGTAAAAATCATAACAGATATAACATGGCAAGAATGATATAGCATAGGCATGATAGATATAGCATGGTGAGAATGATATGGCGTAGGCATGACATGTAAGATAACATGGTATAGGCATGACATGTGAAATGACATGATATAAGCATGACATATGAGATGACATGACATAAGCATGGTAAAATAAAGCATACATCGTAGCAGATATAAAATAATGAGCAAAGCTGCATGAAATAGATAATGACCCGGAGAAAGGGAAAGATAGAGATAGGAGGATACATGATGAAATAAGGCTAAATCATACATCCAAAGAAGAAATAGAATAAAGGCCTATTTTATTACAAAGGATCTTCAATGATACAAAAATCTGAGACATATAACAATATCTCCTTCAATCAAAAAAATGACTTCGGATAGTACAAGCCAAAATGCATGAATGGTAAATGCAAACAAATGATGTTAAGCAATAAAAGAAATGTTGGGATATAATCAATCAATCTAATTTTATATGAAAAGCATGAACCAAGGATCAAATCTTGAGGAATGTATCAGTAACATTCATGAAACAAGGAGTAAACATGAGTCAGATCATAAAAATAAAATCAATTTTGATAAAATCATTCATGGATATAATTGAAAGATCCTAAGATCATATGTAGCATTAATTAAAAAATAAGTCAACATCTAATTAAGGCTAATCATGTCATTAAACTCCAAATTGTAATTAAAATAGCATTTAATTGAAAATATAAAGCTAAATTAGATTGATTTAATGACAAAACCAATCAAATTGAATATGAAAATCAAAATTGAAAGACTCTAACATTGTCAAACATCAATTAGAGTATAAATCAACATCTAATATGACTTCAATCATACCAATTGCAACTAATTAAGTTAAAAAATAATATTTAACTTGATTAATTAACTTTGAGGTTAAAATCAATGAAATTGGAATGATTTATGATGAATCTAGATCATTAGGATCATGGTAAGATCATAAATGCTATTAGAAACTTTAAAAAAATTGAAAATCAAAGCAAAAATGATTGAAAATTAGATTTCTACCAACCCAGAACATTATATGCATCATATATAGATGTTCATATGATGCACATAGTGAAAATAGAAGTATATGCATCGTATAAAGTGGTGTGTGCATCACATGAAGTGAAAAACAAATTGCATGCATCACATGTAATAGTATATGCATCAAATGAAGTTGTTTGCCAAAAGGGAACATCACATTTTTCAACTAAAACCATGAATGTAATATGATTATTCAACTATCACAGATTATTTAGACCATTAGCAAGCCTTAAATACTACCGTGACATTCAGGAACAAGCAAAATCATGAGCAAAACCAACTAAATATATTAAAATCAAGAGAAAAAGGAGAATATAAAAGGAAATATCAACTCACCAATGCTTAATGAAGCTTAATCCTTGATTTCCAAATATGATTATGGGTTTAAGTATGGTTAATTAGTTTTTAATTATCTAATTAAGAGCTTAATTAAGTGAGATTAGTTATAATTCAATTTTGGTAGAATTTTACCTTAGAATTGTTTGTTCCCTTCCTAAATGCTGATTCTTGAAGGATATTTATAATACCCATTAAGTAATAAGCCAAAATCAATTGGTAATATGAGAAGAAAGTGGATTATTGCACTTCATGGATCACATAAAGTGTTATATGTGATGCATAAAGTTGAAAAAATATCAACTTTAAGTGACATAGGAAGTTGAAAGATCATTTCATATACTAGCTTACATGAGCCATAAACTAGATGTGTCATATGTCTGAATGATTTTAAGGCTATGAAATATATATGTGCAACTCAGTTTTGATAATGGGAACTTGTATCAAGCTGTATTGAGAAAAGAACGAGTTCATAGTACGTAAACATAAAAAGGCCAACTTCATGCACCGACTCGTATGTGCTAAAAACTAGATGTGCCATATGACCAAATGGCCTAAGACATTGTAAATAATATGTATGCAACTTAGATTCAAAAATGGAGAATTACACTAAGTCGTGTTGAAGAAAATTTGAGAATGCACTAGTATAGTGAAAAAGTCAAGGTTAACAGTTTAGCCCTTGATTAGGATCATTCTGGAATAACACAAGTGAAAGTTGATAGAATGAGCCTAATCATAATATAAATTTTCACCTAAAGGCAAGGATGATACCTGACTAATGCTCATGTCAAGGCTTAATGCTTATGCTAAGGCTTATAGATGCTCATGCTAAGGCTTCCTACTTCATTGGTGAATGAAGAGAGATTTGTCAAGGATTAAAAATGATCCACTAAGGAAAACTCAATTAGGATGGCTCAATTAAAAATGATCTATCGCAGTCAACTACTGGGTTGATGGCTTTGCTATGAGGCTCAAAAATCATCTGATGTCTGAGTTCAAATACTTATTGCTAGGGTTTAAGAATAAATGCTTGATTCCACGATTGCTGTTAGATCAGGTAGTCAAATGCTAAACCAAGATGATTATCTGCTGGATCAAAAGTGAACAGCTACTAGTTTGGGATGAACAACTATCGATTCTTGTGCTTATGCCATATATGTATGTCTAATATCTCCACAGTTTGCATTTAAGATCCATTACTAGAACATGACATTGTCTAGTCAATGACTTGACCAATAGTCAAAACTAGAATTGATCGACTGTAGGAATAATTTCCTGTCTATACAAGACATAGAAAGATAATTTATCAGTGAAATTATAATTAAAATAGTTTAGAGAAAATACATGAATTTTTGAGTATAAGTTTGCAAAAAATTTTGGCTGATTTTCTAAATTTTTCAGATGCTATATATTGTGAAAATTAGACTCATTGGGGAAAATGATCTCCAAAAAATATGAAAATTTGAAAGAAGCTTAAATATCATAAAGATTGCCATTGAAGATGTCATCACAAAAATTTAACTTCGTGCCAAAGGAATGGGTTGAGATTACCATGGCATGGTCCATGAGGCTTAGCCTCTATTATCACACCCTCATATGCACCTTAAATTCATGCATGCATATGTATTTTATGATCATACTATAATGATATGCAAGCATGGATTAATTATGTTAAATGTTAAAGTATATATGTATGCATGTATTTCATGGTAAGAGAATGCATGAAGTATAATGATATACAAGCATGGATTAATTATGTTAAATGTTAAAGTATATATGTATGCATGTATTTCATGGTAAGAGAATGCATGAAGTATAAAAAATGTTTAAGTTGTGAAAGTATGTATAAAGGTAAGGTAAGAATATGATATGTGCATGTTAGATGGTAATAAAATGAAATTGGACTTAAAGATTATTATTAGTGAATTAAATGTTCTTAAAGTGTTAATGTGAATTATTACAAATATACATACATTATTTATTTAGTTGAAAGGTGAATAATGG
The DNA here is from genome assembly GCA_948192965.1 of Dalechampia spathulata. Lineage (NCBI taxonomy): Eukaryota > Viridiplantae > Streptophyta > Magnoliopsida > Malpighiales > Euphorbiaceae > Dalechampia > Dalechampia spathulata. Next base: position 5,808 of record CANYBF010487972.1, read on the forward strand.
AAAGAGAATATAGATAAAAAAGTTGTAAGCATAAAAAAAACATATATGATATGTTATGCTATGAGAATGCAAAAAGAGTGATTCATGAATGATTGAGATGGGGAAAATATTATGAAATGATATAGAGGTGAATCAATTCCATATGATATGGAATTTGTAGAGAAAGAAATGAAAAGAAAGTGAGACGATGGTTAAAGTGATGAAAATGTGCATAAGATGCATTATGGATGTGAATTCGACATACTTATGTTAAACACTTTTCATGAAGCTTAATGATGAAATTTATATATGATATGTGATGTTTTGACATGTTAAACATGTTATTATATGAGAAAGTATATGTTAAAATATTTAAATGAAAGTTTAAAAGAAGTTAGAATTTATTATAGGTTTAGTAATTAAAGACATAAATGTCATTTCATGAAAATAAAAGGTTAATTTTTAGAAACCAATTTATGTATAGTATGTATGTACATTCATGCAATACATGACATGTATAATGTTTATATGAATATGATGCAAAAATGATGTAATAATAATTAATTAAAAGAAGAAGAATTTAAGTTTGATAAGCAAAGTTATCATATGTTGACAAATGTCAATATATGATTGGTTCCTTCTTTAAATTTTGAATTAAATCAAATAAATATCAATTAAAAGAGAAATATGGGTAGTTGTAGCATTTTTCTTCCTCCTCCAATTTGAAATGCTGCTCTTCTCCTCCTCTTTTCCCCTTTTTCATTCTTTAAGTAGAGAAAAAAAAATACAATTTTAAGACTTAACGGAGGAACAATGACAGTGACTACTAATTATCTAAACAGGTTTGTGCTATCTAAGATTTCCATGATCGATAGCATGCTTAATAGTGGAAAGGTGTACATAAGTACACTATAGTTATTTATTTATTTATTTACCATATTTAGAATACTTTATGATAAGTCTATATAGGAAATGAATTACGAATACTCTCTTATAATTATGTTTTATGCATTATTGAAAATTTATGACATAAAGGATATTATTCCGTGATGATACATATGTCATGCTTTTGATAGTAGTTATTATATTGAAAATGAATGCCAGAGTATATAGGTTATAGTTTATGATATTTTAATTTATTAAATGAGGCCAACAGGTGAATTACCACAGATACAAAGATGCTATATGATAGTTATTTTCTTGATTCATGAAAAATCAATTGATGAGGATTGTGAATAACAATTTATGGTGGAAGAATGGTTATACCTTATTAATTTCCATGTTCATCATGGCATTAATCATGATGAATATGCATCATGTCATGAATCATTTACATATATATTCATATTCATGATGTATCATATAGAGGATATAAGGTAGGAAAAGAGAGAAATGATACCAAGTTATATGCTATGAAAGCGTACTGGGTCATAGAGATGATGGATTCTCTTGATGGAATCATACAATTTTGTTCCTATATGGAAAGAAAAAATGGGTTTACTAAATCATATAATTATGATGCCCTCCTATGAGAGATAAGTACCGGTACATACAGGACTAAGTACAAGATTGTGCACAATCATACAAAAATGAAAGGAAATGTTATAGGAAAATCAGAGGGAGAATGCATAGCATGATTACATACACATAGTCATGCATTATTCCTTAATTACAATGAAATGAAAGATAATGTTATTACAAGTGCACTACAAGTGTACATATATCGTTGTTTATCGAGACATGATGGCTTATATATAATATTTTACACAAAGAAAGTCACAGATAACTGTTTATAGTTTTATATTCATGTTTCCATAACATTCTATGTTATGTTGAAAAAGTAAAGGTAAAGTGAAAGCAAAGGCATGAAATGAGTGCATATAGTGAACTATTCATATTAAAGATGAAATTGTGTTATGATTTGCATAGAGAATGATTATTATTGATCTTATACGATATAATTATCAATTTTCATTGATCCATGATAATAAACCATTGTGAATGTAATATGGTATTATACAGAAACAAGTAATTAATGTTCTTAATGCTATTGATAAAGGTTCACTATGATTGCTAAATGTGATATAGAAATGTTATTATGATATCATTTCATGTAATGTTATCTTGTTACAGATAATTATGTTGATTATGGTTATGATTATGAATAGTCATGGTTGCTATATTATGGTAATTTTTGTAAAGAATACTCATATTTAAGATATTTTATATTTTTATATGATGGTATAATAAGTAATTGAGTAAGCATCAACATATCTTATATAGAATTTGATGCATTATATGTTTATAGATAAAAGATATTTGAACCATGTGGTATGCTTATGATATTATTATTATACTTTTATTATATAGCATCATTGAGTGAAATACTCAGCATTTGTCATTTGATAAACGCATGTTAAAAGTTTACAAATAAGCATATGGATCCAGAGGCATTGAATCAGTAGGACTATTTATATGCCAAAGTTTCAAAAATGTCAAGTACTTTTGAGTTATGTAATTATGCAACTATGTATATGAGTCCAAGACAGTAAATAATTGCATTAATGTTTATTAAGTATATGTGTATTTCAAAATTTTCAAAGAAAGATATTTTTATGCATCCCTTGTAGAATAATTAATAGTTTTCACTTATTTGGAAACTCTTAACTATTTTATGAGAGTATATTACACTATGAGGGGTGTGACATGTAAAGTGGTATCAGAGCAAAGGTTTACTCATAATGTTAGTCTTGCATATTGCATAGTAGTTTGACTTGTTACTACCTATAAAGGATGAGTTACATAATCAGGAGTATTGTTAAGTCCTCATTGGTGAATGGTACAATCCATTTATTTTATCATAGATAGATCATATACATGTTTAACATAATTATAAATGTGTGAAAATGAGGTAAGCAAAACCATAAACCACAAAGTGGTATGTTTGAAACCAGAGACATGGCTGAGATTAATCAGAGTTGGTTGAATAATAATCTGGGTAAGTACATCTATTTGTTAAATGGAGTATTATTTGTAACAGATGTTGCACAAATGCTTTAGAATAGAGACTGACTTACATTATGATTATGGAAGACCTGGGTACATTACTAGAGATTGGTATAGCCTGTGGAATTATATGGTATTTTGAATGGTATGTGTATTTGTAATTTAAATGCATTTATGTATTTGATATACTTTCAAGACATCTCACGGTATAAATAGTAAATAGGGTCTTGATCAATAAAACTTCAGGATAAAGAATTTTGGATAGAGATTACACAAAGAGATAAAAGAGGAATATATAGTTTACTAATGATGTGTTTAGGAAGTATTATCTAATTTGATATATTGGCATCTTTAACTTTAAGACTTCTCATTTTTACTTATGCTGGAACTGTTTGTTCAACTAATTTAAATACCTAAAATTGAGATTTGATATATTGATAAAATTGGGATTTGATATATTAAGACATGGTTTACTAGGATATGATATTATTGACACTTGGGTAAATACAACTTATTTATTATATAGAGTATTAATTTTTACTTGGTCTGATTGAATTACTATTTGAAGAACATGGTACAATTTTGGAATGAATTAATTGTAAGATGTATTTAGCCATGATTGATTGTGAATTGAAGATAATGACTTTGAAGATTTTATATATGTTAATATTAGCTATAGGGGTATGAATTTTTGAATTACAACTAATCTTATTACAATAGTTATGGAATGGAAAGTGTTATTACAAGGATGAAGATAGCTATGGTTTATGGTATTGATATACAGAAAAAAATAATATAATAGGGCAGAGATACCTGAAGATTGTAAAATTTTAGAAGACTCGCTACAATTACTACTGATTAATGAAGATGAAGTTGAAATTGAAACATGATAGGTATTGAATTAATTTATATAACTCTATACCAGATGATTTTAATGAAACTGAAGGGATTAAAGGCATGGTTTCAACATTTTATTAGATAAAGGAGATTTTAGTTATTATATTATGGTTATGGGCACTGGAATGGGACTATAGTAAAGAACAGGTAATTATTATTCAAGACTTATTATCATACTTGGCTGAAAAATGCTATGGAATTCATGGGGATTGAAATGAGACATGGTCATTATCAACTTTGAGATAGGAAATGATTGTATGTTCAAGATGATATTCAGAGCATAGTATTCTTCCTTGGGCATGGAATAAGAGTAAAAGGAATTAATGTGAACTTTACTTATGACTAGTAAGCACAAAAGCATACAGGAAATAAATAAAGAAGACTTAAGAAGACTATTTGATCATGTTGTTATAAAATCAAAGGCAATAATAGGGTATGAAGAACAAATATATTTATTTATCAGTTAATGAAGATTTACAAGACTAATATTATAGAAGACTTATGAATTTTCATGATACTTTCATCTTGGGAAATTAAAGATAGATGAGAATTTGAATAACATTTTAATGGGTAGAATAAAGAAGACTTGCTAATATTATTGCAGGGTTAATGTTATACAGTTCAAAATATGACATGGAATGGTTTGAAGTTGATAGAGTAATGAAGACAATTTATTGTTACTTGTTACTTATAAAAGTAGATTATGGGAAGACTTATTAATAGCGATGAGAATCCAAGAGAGAATGTGAATATATTGTATATTTGTGTTAATAATGACAGATATAGATTTTGGTATGCATCCTGGTTCAGAATAAGTCATTTGGGATTAATAGAAGAACTTATGAAAGAATATGATCAAGGGTTTATAGTACACCAGAAGGATGATTACATATAATGCAAAATGCTATATGTATTTAATTATTATTCATTAATGACAGTTATGCGATATATGGATACTTTGGATGATTATAAATTCATAACTGTACCATTGTTATTGATTCAAGCTTCATAATGCCTCTTAATTATTTTATTTTGATGTTGGATATACAATATATTGATGTATTTTAAGATGTTATTATTTATAGTTGTATTGACATATTTTAAGATGTTATTATTTACAATTATACTATCATTACATAAATGCATATGCATTAAAATCATGCATCATAAATCATACAGTATTAGTATAACATTATAGAGGAATAAGGGAGATACAATAATCTATATAAGGTAATATAAGGGTGGCATTAATAGAGTTACAGTTACAAGTATAGATACAGATAGAATTACAGATACAAATATAAAAAAATACAAAAAATATAGAGGTACTAGGAAAAATAAATAAATCATTGAAAATATGCCCAATATAGATTATGCACAATCAAAGATAGAGATTGTTATGATCGTAAAGAAATGATGAATTCACAAAAAAGGTGAATTCATAGTGAATGATAAAAAGACAAAGGATAGATGAATGCATTATATATATGCATTCATTATCATAAAGTCGATTTATAGAAACATTAATGAATATATAACATTGGCAACATAAACTTATTATTTATTTTTATATAATCCAATATTGGTGGGATGATTTTATTATTACAATTATTTTGATTATCAGGAAGATATTTGATTGATTTATAAGAAAGTTGAGTTATTTATAGAGATAGCTACTGAAAATCAACGTTTATCATCATTAGAGTTATCAAATAGTAATGGGATGATTTTATTTATCATTATATTTATTTTAATTAATTATTATAGATTTTCGTAATTTATTTATTTATTAATTATTTTCATAATATAATAACATAATTAAATTTTATTTATCGCTTTATTATTGTTAGGTACCATTAGGTTTTATGCTCAGCATTTATCATTTGACGAACGCAGGTCAAGGTAATTTGGTGGGATATCCGAAACATTAAGGCACAAGTATAGTCAAGATATTCCAGGTCTTGTATGACTCTTGGAACCACGTTGAACTGTATAATATATTCCTAGCAGATCCTTTGTTATGCAACTATCATTGTACAATCTAAAGGAAGTAAAATCTTTTATGCTTATAAATTAGCAGAAATGCTAAAAATTTCTAGTATATGGCTTATCTAAACTTTATAAATGATGTTTAAATACATGAAACTGATAGATGACATGTCATATTTATTATATGGATATTTTATACGATAAGTAATGTTAAAGCCATAGGTTATAAAATAAATAGTTATAGAAATAGATCAAATATATTCCATTGATAAAAAAGAGAAAAGAATTGACAAATCCTTTATAGTTTGATTAATAAATTTTTAATTATATGGTTTTTATTAATCACTCTATAGGAGCATGTTCCACCAATTAGATGTGACACATGCCAAGCAACAAATCATAATTAAATGACATTTAATTGAAAATTGAAATAAAATCAATTGATTTTTAGATAAAAATCAATAAAATGATCATGAGAAATAAAATTGGAAGATTCCAATATCATGGCAAATCAATTGGAAATAAGTCAACATTCAATTTGAACTTAATCATATCAAACACAATTTGAATCAAATTAAAAGTGGCATTTAACTTGAAAATTAATTTTGAAGCCAAAATTAATCAAATTGAAATGATGTTTGATGAATTCAAATCATTTGGATTACTGTGAAATTATAAATGCAATTGAAAACTTTGATTAGAATCAAAATACAAGTAAAAATAAGTGAAAAATCATGAATTTATGAAAATTCGAATGTTATATATGAATCATATAGCATGACATGTGCGACATGTACCAAAAATTAGGCTATATGCATAACATAACATGTGATGTACACTACATATATAATAATGTAAGCAAAAGAGAAGGAAATTGAGTTCTTAAGGAAAAATACAAATCAAAATGCCATAACAATCAAATGTTTGACTGTTATAAATCATTTTAGCTAAGGAAAGCTAAGAATGTTGCTATTACATTCATTAATTGAGGCCAAAATAATATAAATCAAACAAATCCATAAAAACCCATTAGAAAATGAAGAGAAAGGAAGAAGGAAGAAGCATTCCAACACTTACCAAAGTTGGTTAAGCCTTAATATTGATTTCAAAATATGATTAAGGATTTAAGTGAGATTAATTAGTCTCTAAAGCTTAATTAAGAGCTTAATTAAATGAGAAATGATTTTGGTAGTGTTTGGTTATAATTAATAAAATTTAGACTTTTTTCCTCTAAACATTCGAGTCATATTTATCGGTAAGGATTGGGGTTTGCTAGAAATAGATAAGCAATGTGGGATTCTAGAAATTTTAAAGTGATGTGCATAGTATATAGTATTATATGTATAACATATAATGTAGAAACATGTTGTATGCACAAGTAATACCAGTACACATGCAATATATTAGGGAATACACCCTATGTGCACCCCACACACAGAACACCTTAGGATGTGCACCCCATGCCCAATAGCTTTCTTCCATGCCAAAATGACATTGTGACATATAAAGCATGTTAGATTTGCATAGGAAAAGGCTATACATATCATGTACTTCAACTGAAACTCCACACATCAGGAAATGCATGTTATATGCTTCACCCTCCACAAGCAAAATTTAACATGCTTTGTATATCTAAAGCACTCATAGGAGGCTAAAATGCATGTGCGCAACTCAAATTAGACACCCGGGACCTGTACTAAGTCGTATTAAAGAAAATCCAAAAATTCAGCCATGGTCTTTTAAATTAAACAAATAATTATTTAGGTTTGGGTCTATAACACTGTTGATACTTTGTATTTTGATCCTTGAGCATTTGCAACTTACTTGATAATTGTTGGTTAACTTGCCTAACCTTTATAAAACTATCAAAAATTGGATGGCTTTGATCCTCAATGTGTCAAGGTGTTCTTATGATGAAGAGTCTAAGGTAGAAGCTACATGGCAAGTTATAGCAAACAAGAAGCCATGTTTTTGCTTGCTCAAAATTGATACATATAAGGATAAGATGTAAAAAAGAGTAACTCATGTGACATTTATATTAGCCTGACTAGAATTGATAGTCTCTTCCTCAACTTCAAGTGGTGATTCAACTGTAATGTCCAATTTTAATGCTTGCATGGGTGCCATTATAAGCTGATAGCGAATCATTGAAAGATCATACAAATAGCATCCAAAGTTAGCATGATAAAGACTAGGAGTGCAAAAGAAAGAGGAGTCAATTTACTTACCATGATAAGAGTTATTTTAACAATATTAGTCATTTCCTTTCCTATTGAATGATAGGAGGTCTCACTAACATTTGTGTCAAATATTTTGAAGTATTAGTTTAGTTAGGGTACTTGAGGATAAAATATAAAAGTTGAATGCTTACCATCAAGATTTAGTGGATGTTGGAATATAGGAGAATGGATTTTTTAAGAATCTATGTCTGGAACAAATAGGAGTAATTTAAAATAAAGATTAGAAGGAAAACTAAGAGCATTACAGTTCATTGGTACTTGTGGTCATATTAGAATGATCTTTTCCTTCCTATACTTCCTCAAATACCTTGATTACTTCATTGCCAATTTCATCAATAAGACTTGGCTTCACCAAGGATAAGATGTTTTTTTATCGAGTCAGTAGTATAAGGGCTTTAGGAGTTTTTATTAGCTTAGGCATCTTAGGCAATGATGTATCAATAATTAAGATAGCTCACTTCCATTTGGAGAAAATCCTTGTTTATGATTAAACATTGACATCTAAGAAAGGTATTAGGAAATAAAGTTTAAAGTCTAAATTTGATAAGTTACTTGATGAAAAGAGAGGAAGGGGTATAGAAAACAATGAAGCAACCTCATAAGTCCATTAAGCCTCAAAGTCCTGATAATCTAGTCATTCATAGGAATAATACAGTTATAAAGCTAGTAGAAACTTTGATATAAAGTTTGGAAGGAATTTTTTTCAACATTATGATTTAAGAGACAAGAATAATCAAGAATGGCAATGGACTATTGTAGTCGATCTATCGGCTCCATATGCAAGGGGGGTAAATAATGAGAGCTCTATAGGATGCATTAGGGTGATGTAAAAAAAGCATTAGCACCACTAATCAATAAAACATTATTTTGAGTGAATAAGAGAAACATTCATTTATAGATGTCAAGGAAGATAACAATGTCGTAGGAGAAAAATCTCAGCTAGTAAAGTGCTATAGGTGTTCTATCATAGACGATAAGCTACAATGATGATCTCATCCTCAAAGTGTAAAAGAAATGAATGATTTCATGCTAACCATCTTGGATTTCCTCTCTATTAAGTAAGTAGCAATGGGGTAAGGTAATTGATTGGTGAAGTCACTTAGTTCTAAACAGTATGCATGCCTCAATAGTTAAAGGAACCATACATAACTAGAGTATAAGACATCTGAATTATTAGGGGATGAGCATTTCTTAAAATTCTAGTATAAGGGTTTGAGGAAAATGGAACCTAGAATAAATTGATGTTTGAAAACCATAACTTAAGCTAGATCTAGATATCCAAGGTTGGGTTTCCTGTTGATCAGGCATAATAAGTACTTATATGTGTAAAGTAAATGTGTATGTTAAAGGAATAAAACCATGCAACAAGATATAGAACTTTGTACTGGCATAACAAAATTCATAGGAAATACGTATGCTTTTTAATGGTGGTGTAGACCTTGACTTTTCACCTATATGTTGCAACTTCAGGTTTTCTTTGATTCATCTTGGTACAGGTCCCCGATGTTGATCCCAATTTGCATTTGTATACATGCCTTTTAGCCTCCAATGAGTGCTCTAGACATGTAGAGCATGTTACATTTTGCTTATGGAAGGCATAATATATAGCTTGTATTTTTTGATTATGGAGTACATAGTGCTATATGCTACGCATGTTCAGTAGATATACGCATGATGTGCAACCTTTTCCCATGAAAATCTAATATGCTCCATATATCACAATGCATTTATGGAACATATCATGCTCATTAGGAATTGAGTGCACATCCCAATGTACCCCTATTGGGTGGTATACATAGGTGGAACATGCTACATGCTGGGCATGTACTGCTATATGTTACGCATATAGCCTTTTTCTAGGCTACATGTTGCATATATAAGACTAAATGTTATGCATATCCAGTGTAATTTCATAGAATCCTACATTGTTAGCTTACTTTTGGCAACTAATAACCCTTACCCATAAATATAAGCCATATACTTATGGGGAAAAGGTCTAAAAATTAAAAATTATGGCTAGACTTTACCAAATTGATTTCTCATTTAATTAAACACTTAATTAAGTTATTAATTAGGATTAGAGATAAATTAATTCTCATTTGAAACCCTAAACTCATTTGGAATCAAGATCTGAAGCTAGTCTTCATTAGTGAGTGTGGAATGCCTTTTCTTTTTCTCATTTTCTTTTGATTTCATTGTGGGTTTGTGATTTTTACTATATTTTTCATTAATTGGCTTCAATCATGAATGCTACAATAGCATTCTTAGCTTATTCGTAGCTAGAATGATCTGTAACAATCACATATTTATCTGGGTTTATGATTTGCTTCATGTTTTTGCTTAAAAAATCAATTTCCTTCTATTTCTACATGTTACATGCGGTGCATGTCATAGTATATGTAATGCATATAGCCTATGTGCTATGTACATCATGCTATATATGGCATATATTGCTAATTTTTTACAATTATTTTATGATTTTTCACTTGTTTTTTATTATTTTGTGAAGTTAATTGAAGTTTTTAATAGCATTAATGGTTTCATAGTAACTCTAATGATCTGAATTCATCATACATTGATTCAATTTAGCTTTAAAGTTAATTTTCAAGTTAAATGCTTATTTAATTTGATGTTTATTGCAATTGATGTGGTTGGACTTGAATTGGATGTGTTTGCTGTCTCTAATTGATGATTTGATGATATTAGAGTCTTCCAATTTCATTTCCTATGATCAATTTGGTTGATTTTGCTATTAAATTAATTAATTTACTTATTTTTTCAATTAAATGCTATTTAATTGTGTTTTATTTTATCACTTGACATAATTTGCTTAGTTAGATATTGATTCATTTTTAAATGGTGCCACATGTGATCTTAGAATCTTTCAATTATACTTTTAATTAATTTTGCCTAAAATTGATTACTTTTTCATGATTTTCACGACCCGACTTGTGTTTATTATTGCATTTCATAAGTGTTACCATTATATTCATTAGACTTTGGCCTTTGATTCATTCTTTCACATGGCATAGAATTGGTCATCATGTTTAACATCTCATTTGTTGCCTAACAATTATTTATCTATTTGCATTTTCTATTCGTACATTTTGGCTCATGTTGTCTGAGGTCATTTCTCGAAAAGAGGAGATGTTGCTTAATGTCTCAGATTTTTGCATCATCAAAAATCCTTTGTAATAGAATAGGCTTCTATTTTATTTTCCTAGCATGTATCATTTAGCTTTATTTCATCATGTATCCCCTTATCTCTCTCGATCCATTTCTTCAAGCCATTATTAATTTTCATTCATGTTGCTATGTATTATTATACTGCTATACATGTTTTATCATTGCTATATGATGTAGGCTATGCCATGTCATACTTATACCATGTCATGTTTCATATGTCATGTCTATGTCATGTCATGCTTATGCCATATCATCTTTCACATGTCATGTTTATGTCATGTCATCATGTGCCATGTCGTCTTTCACATGTCATGCCTATGCCATGTCATCTTTCACATGTCATGCTGATGTTATATCATTGTTTCATATGTCATGCTTATATCATGTCATCATTTCACATGTCATGCTTATGTCATGTTATCTTTCATATGTCATGCCTATACCATGTCACATTTCATATGTCATGTTTATGCCATGTCATCTCATATGTCATGCTTATACCATGTTTTACTTACCATGATCACCATATCATGACATCATGCCATGATTTCCATATCATATTTACCATGCTATGTTTGCTATGATTTCCATATCATCTTTGAAGGGTTTGACTTAGCACTCATGTTATGGGTCGGTTGAACCAAATCAAGAACTATCTAGTGGTGACTCAATTTTATGACTCTTTTAAGTTTATATCATTCCTTAAGGTAACCCCTCAAAAAGACTGCACTTTTGTTTTAAATGGGCCTTCAAGGCCATTTGTTGCAAGCCTTGCTCTGGGTCATAGTAAAAGCCTCTCCTACAATGGCGACTCTATTGGGGATCAAACCCAGAATCTCTGGTTCTTAACTGCTCTCCCCTCAGTAGTGAGAAGATTGCTCATCTTCCTTCTATCAATTTTTGGCTAGTCGATCGGTTCAATATTAACACCATTGATACATGGTATGATAGTTCAAAGGATGAGTGTCACATCCTCACAATACACACTAGGAACTATATGTTGATTATTGTGCATGATTAGTTGAATGTGTGAAATGTTAATTGTTAAAGGTGTTAAAGAATTAAATAGGAATTTATGCATGATATATATATGCTAAATTAAGTACATGTTATATAATTAATTAGATGAGTATTAATTTAATTAAATGATACGTATAGTTAATGTAATTTAATTTGGTATGTAAATATGTGGATAATTATTAATTATGCTATTATGAATTTTTATCAAATAATTTACATGCTTTACTAAATAAATATATTATATTATATTAATTAATATGTAGTAGATATGAATAAAATACGATTATAAGTTGTTCCTTGCATTTTGAGCATTGGAGAAAGGATTAGGTATGGGTGTGTGCATGATACAAATGATTAGTCTATCCTCATGATTACATGTAATGATTACTATGTTTGAGTTATTAGATTTGGAGAGTGAGGTGTCAACTTATAAAGGATAGAAGGAAGGGTACATAGGATGTCTAAGTAAGGATTACTATATAGATTTAAGACTTAGTCATATATAAGCTTGAAACTTAAGAAATCAGCCCATTTTCCTTCTTTTAAGTCGTCATTTCCTTTCTAGTTGTGACGATTTATGTTGTTGTGTTGGTTTGTGCTATTAATAGGCTGATTCATTTTAAATGAATCGACGGGTATGCTAAAATGTTTACCTTAATATTAATATGTGATTATGTTTTGATTTACATGCTTCAGGAAAGGATGATGATTATGAGATTCTATGCAATAGCAGAATATTTGATTATATATGATTGCATAAATAATTATTCATGTGGCATGTCATTTTCATGATTGCATTTAATATGGCATGCATGTTGGAGCCATAAGGGAGGAGGAAAATGAGCAATGAAGGTCATGTTAATGTGTTATCAAAAAGATAGCAAAACATACATGCGTACTAAAAGAAAAAAATAGGGGTACGAGTATTAAGCCATATGCATGGGAGAGATAAGGAAGGAGGAAAATGAGTGAACGATGAGGAAAAATGGGAGCTTAATAAAAAATAGAGGGAGGCGATAATGTGTTACTAAAAAAAATAGCAGAACACGAAAACACCAAAAAGATAGCGGTATATGGCCAGGCTAGTACTATGTGCCCATATATTTATGAGAATTCTAGGCATTCATGATTATGATTATGATACAGGAAAAATAGAGGGGAATACATATCATGATGCATTCCAAAGAGAAAAAGACATAATCCATCACATTCATAAATATAGACATTAATGGAATGATTATGTAGGGATCAGAATTGAATGTTGAAAGGTGTTATATGAATCATGAAAATGATGTGTATATCATATGAATTGCTTTGCATATGATTTATGATTGGATTATTTTATAATGATATCTGAATGAGCTTTGCTTACAGACAAGATGTTATATGGAAATTTGCCTGAATGAGTTATGCATCCCAGTGATAAGTTATATGAAATGATATGCTCTGTGCTGTGATATGAATATTTCATACTAGTTATTTTACTAGCACCACTGAGTTTATACTCAGTGTTTGTCAATTGATGAATGTAGGCACTAGTGGCACGTGAGATCATGGGATTTTAGGGTAGCAGTAGGAGACCTGAGTCAGTTCGTCAGTAGAGGTCTTGGACTACTAAACAGGCTCTTATTCCATGGCTCGTGCAACTTACCACTTTGTGTTTGTACTATGGTAGTAAAGATACTAGTGACATTGCATGTTTATACTATGCATACATTTATGACATGTTTTTAAGTGGTATTAGAATTTACAATCTTTTGGTTGGTATCAGAACTATGGAATTGAGTTATGCATGCTTGAGCAAATTTTTATAATGATAAGGTGAAGTCATTTTGCTATGTATGTTATACATGCATGATATGGTTTCATATGATTTGGTTAATGAATTAATGATAAGCATCCCTTGTAAGGTAATTATCGGTTTTCTTTTAGAGGAGATTAGTAGTTACACTACGGGAGGCATGTCATACCGAGTGACGGGTGTGACAATGAGTCTACAAGTACTCAAGATTCCCCTAAGTCTAAATCGATAAAGGTTCAAAAGTTGAATAAAGGTGAGTTAGCCAGGACTCCCAAAGCAGCCAAGCTAACACTTAAGGTTCCCAAGCAATAGAAGGGGTTAGGTGCTAATAAGATGTCCTCTTGAGTCTGTAACATGACTTGAAGTGGTAAGGTGTTCACTCTTCCTAACCTTGGGATGAAATCAAATGCTCCGAGGAAGTCGACCAAGGCTAGACCCATTATAGATGAGGCTGGTCTGAGCAGTGCACCAGTTTTACAACATGCTAATAAGGGTAAAGAGGTTGCTCAACTTAAGAATATAGTCAATAAGTAGTTAAAGAAGATGCAAGCTAACATTAGTATCTGGGACTTGGTGCTATCTTCCCAGCAATATCGATGGGTCATTGTTAAGGCACTCTCTAGTAGGAAGATTTCTTCATCTACCTCTACCTCTAGCATGAAGAGTCAATTAGTGAACCAAGAGTTGAAGTCTAATATGATCACTTTCTTAAACATAGATTTATCAGCCAAGGGTATTTATCACAACAAAGCACTCTTCATCAGGGTGCATATCATCAACTTCTCCACTCCTTATGTCATAGTGGATGATCGTTCTGGCATTAATTTTTGTCCGTTTAAGGTGTTACCTAAGCTTAGGATTCAACTTTTGGACCTAAAGCCATCAAAGACTATTATTAAGGCATGTGATAAGCCTAAATAGGAGGTTATTGACACCTTCATTACCATTATGATTGTCGAGCTAATCAAGTCAGTGGTAAAGTTCATAGTTCTTGATATTTCAATATCGTTTGCTTTATTATTAGGCCAATCATGGTTTTATCCACTAGAAAGTATGTCATCCACCTTGTACCAGAAGATTAAGTTTTTGTATGATGGGGTGTGATTATTATTTTCATTGATAATGAGGTTACCTTGGCCCACATTAGAGAGGATGTCCCTCTCATGATTGGTTTTCAAATCATCACTATTGGAACCTAAATCATACTTATACCAATCGAGTCTTGCTATGGAGAAGATGCTATACAACATGAACTTTATGCTTGGAAAGGGTCTGTGTTGGTATCTACTAAGTTTGATAGAGTTTAACATCTCTATAGCCATGTGGGAGGAGAGATACTGCATCAGGTTCAATCCCTACACTTTGGATAAACCTGAAGAGTGTAAGATGGTTTCCTTTGTCCAGGGAGAGATTTAGTATAATCATGCTCTCAAGCGACCTAACTTGGATGACTTCTTTGATCAACAGTTTACCATCTTTGGTGATGTTTGTGACATGTCAGCCTTGATAGCATCCAAGAAGGTGGCTACTACTTCTTCTATAATTAGCCTTGATGATGATTTCTAGATCTTTGGTGATATTGCTAATCTCGCCACTGGTCGCCTCAAGCAGGAACCCATTACAGTTACTGCATTGAAGACCAAGCTACAGAGTTTAGATATGAGAGATCTGCTTCTTCAAAAGGTTTACGAGGACATTACCATTTTAGTAGAAAATACTTTTGATGAAATTTTATATGAAGATGATGATATCCCTATTTTTGTAATTTTTTACGATGACATAATCCCTTCAAAATTCAATTCAATGAAAAATAATTTTGTATATGATTATGATATGTATTATGATGGCATTACGCATGATAATGAGTATTACATTAGCATTTTTGATATTAATGCATCATGCATAAAAACTGATAACATTGGCATAGATGACAGGCCTTTCCTCTCTAGATTGTATCTGACTTAACTCCTGATAAGAGAACATAAATCATCAAAATGTTGAAATAGGATATAAAAGCCTTTACTCTAGGCTATGAGGACATGCCGAGCATCAATAAAACTATAATGGAACATAAACTTTTGATCAAACCTGAGTTCAAGCCAGTCAAGTAGAAGCTGCATCGGCTCTAACTAGAATAGGCTTAGAGGATATCTAAAAGTAGTTGGATGCTAAGTTCCTTGAAGTGGTTAACTATCCTAAATGGTTGGCCAATATGGTTTCAATTCTCAAGAAAGACGATAGGGTTAGGGTCTATGTAGACTATAAGGATCTGAATAAGGCATGGCCGAAGGATGACTTTCCTTTGCCTCATATTAATATGTTGGTCGATAGCACAGTTGTTAGTGCTATGTACTCATTTACTGATGGATTTGTTTGGTATAATCAGATTCTCATGGCTATTTTTGATAAGGTGAATATAGCTTTCATCATAGAATATAAGAATATAAGGTCATGCCCTTTGGCTTAAAGAATGTAAGAGCTACTTATCAGAGAGTCACAATAACCTTGTTGCATGATTTAATCTAAAAGGAGGTCAAGGTCTATATGGATAACATGATGGTGAAGTCTCCTACTAGGGAAGAGCATCTGGCTGCTCTTGATAGATTTCTTACATAGGTTGAGAAATACGGGCCAAGGTTGTCACATCCACATTTTTAGCTTCACATGCATGTTATGCATACGTATAATGAATGCTTGCTCAATATATGCAATGCACAAATGTGATGTATGCTTGCTCAATATATGAAATGCGTGAATGTGAAGTTTTGGCAAGTTTAACATGTGATAGTATGATAAAGTATAGTTTAAGATGGGCATGAACAAGTGAAGGTAAAATTAGAAACAATGGTAAAATAATTGGTCAGCTAGGATATAAAAGGGATTATATGAAAAGTTAAGGTTAGAATTGGAAAATAAAAATTATGTATGACTTATGTATATGTTATTTTAAATGAGTATAAGTGGAGTATTATGTAAGCAATATGCATAACATGATGTAAGGATGATATTTTAATTGATAAGAAGGGAAGCAAGTAAGAATATGTAAGGAATTAATATGGGATCGCCAAGTGTCCATATACTATTGGACCCTTCCTAAGGTAAGTGATAATACTAATAATAATAATA
>CANYBF010488114.1:0-25080 GCA_948192965.1 Dalechampia spathulata
ATATCATGGACTTCAATATATAGTTTAATACTCCAAGTAAAACAAGTTCATGTACAACATTGTACTATATAATGAATAATGCCTTTATTAATGAAACGTATAGTTCAAATACACATGATGCTCTAGAGCATACACTAACAAAATATAAAACTTAATGATGCATAAAAACTATAACAATTATAATAAGATAAAAAGTGAATGTGTATTTACAGTTAGTATATCTCATAATTACTTTATAACCCACATATACTCACATATATGGTTATTCTTATCATTTATGTACATTTGTGTATATAATATGATGAGTCTTGTCAATGTATGAACAACTTAATATTGGCAGCATGTTGCATGAATGTATCAACTCTACTTTACAACTCAATCATATCAACTCATATATAATCATAAATCACATCAAAGGATTTAATCCATATATTAATTTGCACCTTGATAACTTTACATCAATTATATTTATGTAATCATACATCATGTTAATCAAGGATTCATTTACATCTCAATATAATCATGTCTTTAAATAAATCACCAAATAACTAATAAAAGAAAATTTAGCTATTAACTAATAACTCATTTACCTTTAAATAGGCTTTCAATTACCTATTAATTCATTATCCATGCACTAATCTACCTAATGTACTTAATTAATTGTTCATCATCTTCTATAACTGAGAATTGTACCCTTTTTGATCTTTTTATTTACTTACTAATAATATTTTACCACTTAATAATTATTAAGCATATCCTTATTTACCTTCATCCTTTTACTAAGTAATGGTGGCAATTTCTTTATCTCTCATACTTATTACGCATATCTCTTACAATTATCTATTCATTATATTCCTATAGATTTAGTGTTACCTTATCATATCCAATTAAGCCCTATTAAGTACACTCCTTCATGTAGATACATTCATTATCCACCTACTCATTTAATTTAATATAGGTGTAGTTCTAATGAATGTTATTAGTGCATATATCCATACAGATTACATAATCAATGACCATGCATTTATAATCATCACCTAATTCTTAAACTTCTAACATCATTAATATGATTCATAACTTCCATAAGTATCTTTATTTACTAACAATTTTAGTCAAAATATAAGTTAATTACCAATTACTAATCTAAGCCTGATTATATCAAATTGTTTACCATACAAATGACCCAAGCAATATAAATAACAACACCTATACATACAACAGTTTTTGCTATTAATATCAACCATGTTTATTCTTATTATCATATGTAATTTGTTTAATTTATTAACAATTCCATCTAATTAATTTAGTATAATTCTCATGCATAAACATGTCCAACTTTTTATAATGGTAAATTACATTGAGCCATGTCATGTTGAGCCTTAATTAATTATCAATTTGTATACATCAACAAGAATACTTGAATCCAATCATTCCCAAGTCTGACACTCCTTTCACTTAGTGAAGGCATACATTCAAATACAAATCATTCTCCTTTAGTCCAACACTGTTAAGTAATTCTTAGCTTAATTCTATTTAGTTACCATGAAGAATTAATAATAAGAGTACACATATTATTTCATTTCTTTTAAAATTGTTGGATTTCAAAATTAAGATCATAGCAAAAAAATAAAAATTTTTCATTTAAAATAGAAATCTAATTATATATGGCATCAAAATAACTCATGAAAATATTAGCTAAGAAGAAGAAGATAATACAATACTTACATAGAATCGTAGATTTCATTCCTTCTTTAACTCCTTTGTAATTATATCAAACCATAAAATCCCGAAGAGTAGCAAACCTCTAAAGCATCCACATTAAATAAGAAGGACAAGTGACTAACTCTTTCATCTTCCTAATCAACTAACCAAAGATTAAGAAGGTTAAAAGATTATTTTTAAGTGTTTCAATTTTCTTCTTTTCTTTCAAATTGCTAATGGAAGAAAAGGAATTACATTATCTCTAATTTGATTATAACCTAGTATTTACAATCATACATTAGGGTTACATAACACCTTAATGGGTTTATTTAAGTCATGGCTTGTATTTAGCTTTATAACCTAAAATAAGCTTGGATTTAATCTCATTATGCCTAACTAACATGCATGAACCACTAAGCTTCTCAAGCTTGGTCCATGTAATAGACTTTAATCAAAACACTCTTTTATAGCTTATCACATAAGCCCATAATAATATCTCATATAATTCCAATTGAAATTTTACTTGTTTCATTTTTTATAAGTGCATGACCTTTTAGGTTCTTAACATGTTAGCAATAAATTAAAATATTATTAAACATATTTAATAATACATTAATATATAAGTTAAGAGTGATATCTAGTCATACATCATAGCCACCCAAATATTAAAATGTCAATGGTTTGACTATAACCCTTCCATATCAGACATTATTATAATAAAATCCTTTCATAATCCTTTATCTTGTTTATCATTTAAGCATAAATTAATGTCAACTTAATACGTGAGCAAGTAATGTTAGATCATGCACTTCATGTACTATAATCTTTTAGTCTCAAAATACCCCTATGAATCTCATTCACCTTTAGGCATTCTAAGGATACTTGCACTACTAATATGAGGAAATATTATATCATCAACATAGATTAATCATCCATATGAAACCTTACTAGCAAGATCTCCAATGAAATGGTGTTTAAACTATTTCTCCACATGTTTATTTTAGACATCTCATGTCATAATGAATGAAAATCACCCTTTATAGAAGGTATAATATGTGTTAATTTATCATTTAAGCATAAATTAATGTTAACTTAATACATGAGCAAGTAATGTTAGATCATGCAATTCATGTACTATAATCTTTTAGTCTCAAAATACCCCTATGAATCTCATTCACCTTTAGGCATTCTAAGGATACTTGCACTATTAATATGAGGAAATATTATATCATTGACATAGATTAATCATCCATATGAAACCTTACTAGCAAGATCTCCAATGAAATGGTGTTTAAACTATTTCTCCACATGTTTATTTTAGACATCTCATGTCATAATGAATGAAAATCACCCTTTATAGAAGGTATAACATGTGTTAATTTATCTGCACTAATAATATCCATTCTTGTTAATATTATGATCAAGGATAATTTAGATGTTGAACATTTGCATACAAATGAAAATCTCATATCATAAAATCTTTATGAATTTCCTTATATTGTTTCAATATCATGGAATATGTCATTTAGTTTAATGCTCCAAGCAACTTAAGTATAATGAAATATAAACTAAATAACAAATGATGTTCTACACTAATAGAAACTTACCTCCTTCCTTTTAAATTTTGTTATATAATTGCCTAGGTTTCTTCATTGCAGCTCCATTTATCCTCTCTTGCCCCTTTCTTCCAAATTGATAAAATGATTATTTATGCTTTCTCTAAAATGTTGAAATGCAAGTTGAATGAGGAAAATTTTATTAATAAGTTAATTTTGGATTCTGTATTAGCATTTCAAGATTCAATGAAGTTTCAAACATTCTAGAGCTTCAAAGAGATTTATGTTGTTGGTCAGAATATTGAAGAAATAAAGTCCATTAAGAAGAAGGAATTATCATTTTTGAACTCTTAGCTTACCTACACCTATACCCCAAACATCATCCTCACCAGAATCTTAAAAGTTCATATCATTTCTATCTTTGGAAGTTCTCTAATTTTGGAATTCCATTATTCAAAGCTTTTGCTTCCCTACAAAAAGATAATATTTTACAACTGCGTGAGTTCAATTTTTTAATCCTCTACTTGACTATATACACATAACTACCTTTTACCATTATCATTAGTATCACAACCGTACTACAAATAATAGTAATAATATATAGAGAGACATATAGGATATCATCGATTCTAGTAAAGTGGTTGACCTTAAAAAATCTTATCATTTTAATAAAACTAACCATTTACCTAACTATAATAGAGTACCTCATCTTAAAATTGTGATAATTTCTTCTAATCTGCCAAAATATTTTATTATGGGTTCATTTATGGATGTTCATATGTATATTAATTCTAGTTTACAAGTTAATAAAGCTAAAGGGATAGGGTTTTAAAGTTTTTATAGTGACACTAGATATTTGTATAACTCAAAGGAGGAAGATGAGTATAATGAAGAGGAATTTGTTAAGAAACCTAAAGAGAAGGCTGTCATGTAAATAATATAACCAAAAGTGGTAGAGTATATACTACTACTCATTTCTAAAAGGGAGAATCTTCAGTTGATGTTAAGAATAAAGGTAAAATAGAGAAAGAAAGCAATGAAGATAAAGTAAATAAGAATGTTATCATAAAGCCATTAATTGCTCCAAGCCAAGCACACTTAATTATAGAGTTCTTACAAAATTAGCACCAAAAAGGCAAGTGCACCTTGTTGGCATGGATAGTACCTATCTAATCACTTAAACTATTCTTGATTGCATAGTCCCATACCTACATAATCTTGAAATCACTCAACTATACAACCCCATCCTTACACAGTCTCAGGGTCCCTCTTTTTCAGGTGTGGGATCAGTTCATTAATGTGTCCTTCTGCCTAGAAGCCTACCAGGAGCCGCTTCTTATCCATACTCTTTCTGGCACTGGTATTCACTCCTTACCCTCGTCAGCCCCAAGTGCCATATGCTTACTAGCTTCCATTTGGTTCATCCCCAAACCATACCATACTAGCAGAGGTCTCAGCTAAACATGTCACACCTGTGACCCGGTATGACTTGCCTCCTATAATGTAATTACCAATTTCCTCTAATAGAAATCCAATAATTACCCTACAAGGGATGCTTATCATTAATTCTTTAACCAATTCACAGCAACTATATCATGCATGTATATTATACACAGTGAATTAAACTTCAACTTATCATCATAATTCATTTAAGCATGCAATATCTCAATTCTACCATTTCGATACCAAAAAAACATTGTTAATTCTGATACTAACTAAAATATGTCATATATATATCAGAAACATGTAATCGGAGTATAGGTGCAATGTCACAAATATCTTTACTACCATAGTACAAATCAAAATGGTAAGTTGCATGAGCCTATCTAGTAGTCCAAGACCTCTACTAACAAACTCACTCAGGTCTCTTGCTATTGCCCTAAATTCTCATGATCTCTCATGCTGCTAGTGCCTACATTCATCAATTGGCAAATGCTGAGTATGAAACTCAGTGGTGCTAGTAAAACAGTTAACCTGTAATATTCATATCAGAGCATAGAGTATTTAATTCCATATAACTTTTCACTGGGATGCAAAACTCATTCAGATACCATTATAGATATAACTCAATCACAACATCAAATGCAAAGTAATTCACATGATATTCACTTTATATTCTCAATATTTATTCCCATTCATTTACATGGCATCTTTCAGCATTCAATTGTTATTTCCTGCAAAATCATTCTATCATATATATATATATATATATATATATATATATATATATATATATATATGAATATGATGTAATAGGCCTTTTTCTTTTGAAATGCAACATGATATGCATTCCTTTCTATTTTTCATGTATCATCATCATTATCATGAATGCCCAGCATTCTTATTTATGTGCACATTGTACTAGCCTTATACAGCTATCTTTTTGGTATTTTTTTCTTTGGTACCACTATTTTAGTATCATCATGTTTCACTATCTTTTCGGCAACTATTTTTTTAGTACTCACGTGTTCCGCTATCTTTTTGGTAACACATCATCATTTCCTCATATCGCTCATTTTCCTCCTCTTTTATTGCTCCAACCAATGCATGCCATATTAAATACAATAGTGAATATGACATGCCATGTGAATTATTATTTATGAAATCATATATTATAATAAAATATTTTATTATTGCACAGAATCTCATAATCATTGTCCTTTCCTGTTAAAGGACTAAATTCAAACCATAATCACATATTAATATTAAGGTACATATTTTAGCTTTCTCGTCGATTCATTTTAAATGAATCAACCTATTAATAGCACAAACTAGCACAAACCTGTCACAACTTTTCGTTCATTTATATCGATTGGAGGAATAGATTCACTATCCGTATTTTTACCTAATCATAATACAAACACACTTTCAATATTCGAATAAATCATAAATATATATTACACATAAACCATTTTATTTTTCAAATCATTTTGGCATTTACATAATCACAGCATAAGGATAAATTATCCAACCATTTAATAATATAATATATATATATATATATTACTCAAAGAAGATCATATAAACATATAATTAATCCTTTTTAAAGAAATTGAGAAGTTAATTAATTATTCATATTTATCATTTAATTATTAAGATGGTTTATTAACAAATAAATTAAAATATTATCATAAAATCATGTTACTTAACCATAAAATAGTCTATCTTTCTTACCATTTTTCAATAAGTAAATGAATTCTAAAAATTTATATCTTTATACCAATAAAAATTAGACTCAAAGAGCTTTTAATCCATATATTATAAGCCCAAAAATTCACTCATTAAGGCATGCAAATAATTCATGTAGACCAACTGTTTAATTAGCAACTATAAATTACCACATAAACAGTTTGTCTTTTGACCCCATTTTCACTAATCAAACGAATTTCAATTAATGCAAAATTAGTACGATTGCAAAGTAGACTTCTAGACCTTTTCAATGATATATTATATGCCATATAATTCATTCTTTAATGTCTCCAAATTTAAGATTATTGCAAGCTTTAAATCTATCCAATTTCATGCAAAAAAATAGCTTAAGCGTGATTATCAAATTTTTATCTTACTTACTTAATTTCCACCGATTATATCCTTCTTGATTTGAATTACCTCTTTTATGTTTTGGTCAACATTTTAATAGTAGTTTTAATCCATTAAACTCAACCATAAACAACCATAATAAAAGATTTAAATAACTTTATTTACATTACTTAAAACATGCATGCAATACCTTCATCTTACTTACATTCAATAAACCTAAACTACACAAAAATGCAAATTCTTTCCTTGGCAGCAATTATTCTCACCTAAGACTCCCGTCACAAACACACAATGCACAATCCAAGCAAAACACACATGTTGATCACCTTTCCACATGCCTAGCTAGCTTCCAAAAGGATATGCAACAAGAAACTAAGCAATCTAGAAGAGTTTTGGTGTGGTTATGGTGAAGGACAAAAAGAAAGAGTGGAGAAGAAGGAGAAACTAAAATGGAAGAAGGGAAAAATGGGTTGTTTTGCTAAGTCTCTAGTATATATATGAACTAAACATTAATTCTATACGTTAAGCCTCATTTAACCATGCAATATACCCTTCCCACAAGCCTTAATAAATTGACACCTCACTCTCCCATAATTACAACTCATTTTTGGTAATCCTTGCATTAATCATGAGGATGATTAAGTATCATTACCATGCACCCATCTACACTAAATCATGCCTCTCATGCCTTATACGCAAGGAACAAATGTAGAACTGTATATTTATATGTATATACCATGTATTAATTAACATTATTTAATTTATTTATATTTTAAGCATATAAATTATTTACTAAAAATTCATAATCACATAATTAACAAATATATACACGTATACACACCTAATTAAATTATATTTTCTATATGTATGATTTAATTAAGTTAATACTCATATAAATAATTCTATATCATGTAATTAATTTAGTGTATAATTCATGCATAAATTCCTATTTAATTCGTTAGCACATTTAATAAATAATTTACTAATATACATAAGTAAGAACACATCATGCATTCAAACAATCATGCAAAATAATCAACGTATAATTCTAAGTGTGTGTTGTGAGGATGTGACAATGACCAATCAAATAAATGGCATAGTTAGTGGGAAAAGAGTTAATAAGATCATTGATTACATTTTCTATTATTAATGGAGCATTGTTTATATAAGTGGAGATGTTAGGAGAATCTACTGCTTATGTTATGGTAAATGATGACTCAAGGATAAATGTATATCCTTTAAAGGTATTATCAAAGTTTAGGGTTATAGTTGCTTATTTGAAGCCATCAAATGGTATCACTAAAGCCTATAATAACTCAAAAATAAATGTTATTAGTGTATTTATAGTTATAGTAACAATATAACCTATGGAATTAGTGGTTAAATTTACAATGCTTGACATTCTAATGACTTTTTCTCTACTATTAGGATGCTTATGGTTTCATCTATTAGGTAAGGTTCTTTTATTATGCATTAAAAGATCAAATTTCCTTACAATAATGAAGTTATAACTTTGGCTATTGACCTAGAATTTATTATAGCTTATTTAAGCATGAAACTAAATGGTTATGTTAGATAAGTATGATGTAAAAGATGAATTACATCTTAGGGTGTGGAATGAATTAAAGCCTACAAGGAAATCTAAAGTTATTGGAGATCAAAAAGCTAATACAAGGATAACATGGATTAAGGTTTTATTTTGATAATTCAATCAATCCAATGAAATGTAAGGAAGGGAAGTTTATTGGTAAGGCATGCTAGAAAAAGATGATTGGTAGGATGAAATCCTGTTAATGTTTAAAGATATGGTGAATTTGAAAGATGTTTACACCAAGATTATGAGCTCTCTGAAAGGATCCAATTATTATGGTAAGAAATCTCTTGAAGCATCTATAATAGAATTGAAGGAAATGTTAATGTGTTCAAAGATGTTATTGATCTAATCTTGAGGAAGATCAAGAAAGATGATGAGGTTGTCAAAACTATTAAGCAAGGACAAAACTTGAATATTCAAGAGGAGATTATTGATCAAGCCTTTGCTAATGTTTCTACTATTATTGAAAATTTTTTTGATGATCTTGTCTATGAGGAAATAGATGTTCCTATCTCAATACTCTTTAATGATGATGTAGTGCCATTTAAGTTTAATACATGAAATTCTTAGTTTGTTTAATTTTATGATGTATATCATGATGGCATAATATATGAATTTGATCATTACATGTATATTTTTAACATTAATGCATCATACATAAAACTTATAATATTAGCAAAATTGATGTTTCATTATATGTTTGTATTGTATTAAATATAACCTTTAAAGATAGAGAAACTTATAAAATTGTTTAAAAGATATATCAAAGGTTTTTCTTTATCCTATAAAGACATGTTAATAGTTTATCATCAGACTATAAAGTATAAGATTCCTACTACCCATGGTTCAAGCCAGTGAAATAGAAGTTAAGGTATCTTAGACTAAAATGGGCTTAAAATGTGAAAGAAGAATTTTAGAAGCATATTGAGACCAAATTTCTAAAAGTAGTAGATTATCCTAGATAGTTTGAAAATATAGTGTTGATTTTGAAATTATCAAGTACAAGTTTATATAGATTACTATGATCTCAACAAGGCTTACCCCTCTACCTCGTATTGATGTTTTAGTTGATATTATGGTTCATAGCATGATACATTCTTTTAATGGATGGATTTTTTAGTTACAATCAAATCCTCATGGAAATCATGGATAAATGGAAGATAACCTTCATCATTAAATAGGATACTTATTATTATAAGGTGATTCCATTTAGATTGAAGAATGTTGGTGTAAAGTGCTAAAGAGCTACCACAACCTTATTGCATGATATGATTCACAAAGAAGTAAAGGTGACATATCCGAAGGTCATTTTTCAACTCTTGAGAAGTTCTTAGCATAAATTAAGAAATATAGGATGTGGTTGAATCTGAAGAAGTGAATATTTGATGTCACCGTTATGATATCCACCTTCTTGTTGCTTTTCATGGTATGCATAAATAGGTGTGATTATGTATGATAATTATGTTATGAATCTTGTTTGACTTACTAATAAATAACATAAAGTAGATAATATAGCTTACTTTTAAATTTAAGAATACTATTTACTATATCAAAATGATAAATCTACTCATATAAAGGAGGGAAATATGTTTTTGCTATAGAAGGTGAGTGTGATACCCAAATACCTATGAATTTATAAATATTGTCAAAAACTACTAATGTAACTACTTTTGAACATTAATATAGCTGTTGATACTGAATTTTTACCTCTCACGTGTAATTTTTAGTTTTTCTCGAAACGGCTTAGTACAATGCTCCATTTTTGAAACCAAGTTGCATACATGCCTTTTACAATGCCATAAGCCATTTAGTCATATGGTGCATTTACCATTTTGCTCGTACAAGGTGGCATATATTATTGGCCTTTTTATGCACACGTGCTACAACTTATTTCCTTATTAGTATGACTTCACACGGGTTCCCATTTCTAAAATTGAGTTGCACACATAAGTTTTATGCCCCTGTGAGTCATTTGGATATATGGCACATTTATCATTTAGCTCGTATAAGGCAGCGCATTTAATAAGCTTCCAACTATGTGCATATAGTTGAAAAAAGACACTTTATCGTACATTGCCAATCCATCCTTGGTTCCTTTCCCAAGAGTCTCATAAATACCCTTTAGGTATTAGCTTTAAACAATACAACATACAATACAAACATTTTAATTCTAAGGCATTAAGCTCTTTTGGAATTAAAATACACCTAATTAAAAAATTAATTAAGATTAGTGATCAACTTTATTTCATTAAAACATAAGCCTTTGGGATTTTGGAGGAAAAATTTGCTAGCCTTGGTAAGTCTCTTTTTCTCCATTTTTCTTCAACTTTACTCAATTTCATGCATTAATTCGTGTTTTTTTGTTCTATATGAAACATTAAAATGATATTTAAGGTTTTCTAATACCCTAAGTGGCTTGTAAAGATCAAAAAATCAACATTTTATTCATGTTTTCGCTACAAAAATTGAATTTTATCATCTAAAAAATGTGATGGGTGTCACATATCCATTATATATGACGTATATTACCTGTTCAAACATAATGTAAGATGTACACTTTGTGCGATGTATCTTCCTTGTTTTCTTAATATGTATGATGCATATCATATATTATATGACACTTATATCACTTAGGATTGATAAAAATCTAATTTTTCAATTTGGCTTTGAACTTCCTTGATGTTTCTAATATATTTATGGTCTCAAAATGATTGAAATGCATTAAATCTATCATAAATCATCATTATTTAAGTGATTTTGGCTTCAAAATTTAATTTTATTAAGTTAAATTCTATTTTTGACTTAATCGTTTGCAATTAACATGATTAACATCAAATTGAGTGTTGGATCCAAACTCTAATTGATGCTAAGGATATTAGAGTCTCTCAATTTTAGATTTTCATGATTAAACTTAGTTGATTTTATGACTAAATCAATATAATTTGCCTTAGTTTTCAATTAAATGCTATTTTTAATTGATTTTATGTTTGTTGCCATCACAAACCCTAATTAGATATTGATAAAATTCTATGTGATATTATAAAAGGATCTTAGAATCTTCCAATTATGGTATGATTGATTTTTTCCAAAAATAGATTATTTTCATAATTGTACTTGTGTTTATTTCTGTATTTGCATGAATATACCAATACATTTTAAGGATTGATCCTTGATTCATGCCTACATATGGTAGTGAATTAGTCAAAATATCTCGACATTCCTTTTATGACTTTATTTCCTTTCTTTGGCACTTTATTTTTTACAACGTTCCTTTTTTGGCACTTTCCATATTCATGCATTAGGGTTCATGCTATTTAAGGATGCTTCCCTAAGTGGAGGAGATTTTACTACACATCTCAGATTTTGTATTCCTAAAGATCTTATGTAATAGAATAGGCTTCTATTTTGTTATTTTTCCCAGGATGTATTTTTAAGTTTTATTCCCCATGTATCCCATATCTCTACTATCCCTTTCACCGACCATTATCATTAAGTTTTATTTATATGGATGTGTTTATTATATTTGCTATAATATATGTTATATCATGTCATGTTACATGCCGTATTGCACATTATTATACCATGTCATATGCCACTATGTCATGCCATATGCCATATCACACACTATGTCATATACCACTATGTTATATTACATATCATGTCATATGTCATATTACACCTAATTATACCATGTCATATGCCATTATGCCATACCACATGCCATATCACATGCTATGTTATGTAACTACCATGTCATACACATATCATTATGCCATGTCATATGCCATATCATATAAAACTATACTATATCATATGCCATTATGCCTTGCCACATGCCATGTCACATGTTATGTTATGTAGCTGCCACATTATACACATATCACTATGTCATGTCATGCATGTGGCATGTCATTATACCTAGTCATACTAGGTTATCACTTCACATGCCATACATATGCCCATGTTATGCCATACTTATATCATATAGCCTTATATGTCATGCTATAGTTTACCATATTATGTAAACTATACTTATTGCTATAACATGTCATGCTACATGCTTACTTTTATGCTCTTGCTTACTCGTCTGCCTAAGATAATTTATCTAGCTAAAATGGTAAAATTAGAATTGGAAACTCTAAGAAAATAGATCTTTACTACTCGAACCCATCTTTGAAGGGTTTAACTTAGCACTCATGTTATGGGTCAGTTGAACCAAATCCAAAACCATCTAATGGTGACTCAAAACTTACAACTCTTTCAAGTTTGTATCATTCCTCGAGGTAGCCCCTTGAGAAGACCAAACTTTAGCTCCAAGCAAGCTCCCGGTGCCATCTATCACAAGCCTCACTCTAGGTCACAACAAAAGCCCTACCCATAATAGTTATTGTATGTAACTTGAGATACATGTTACTTCACTAGTAAGTCATGATGATATAACTATAAATAATAGAGGATTATTATAAGAAAGTATTAGTCCATATAAGTGATTAAAGAATAAAATGATTATTAAAAATTATATAAGTATGATAAATATAAGATATAATTTTAATGATTGCAAGTATAGGTCATATAAAGTATAATATTCTAATTAATATAGTGTTATTGAGATGGAAATAAAGATGTGGTAGGATAATTATCTTTGATTATGGAGTACTTGAATTATTAGTTACAAAGTGATTATGCATTATACTACCTGCATTAAATTGCTCATACTTGAAATCATGCAACATGACATGTAGGAGAGATAAGGGCAAAAACATAAAGAAAATATTGATAGGGGAATTTGAGGTAGGTTGGATTATAGCCCCTTCTCATCAATAGGTTAGATTATGGCCCCTACGCAATACTAAACATAATGACATATAATTTTTCCTAAGGTAAGTTTCGATTATGGCCCCTCCTCAAAAGCATAAATAGGTTGGAATATGGCCTCTACACAAGTGGGATAATCACTTTTTTGAGGTCAGTTGTCACACCTCCTAGTTGAGACATGTCCCGTAATGAAACCTCAAAACTCCTCATTAAAGCCCTAGAATTTCATCACAAGGGAAAAATCATAAGATGACAACATCATCTCAAAGCATACAAAACATGACTAAATAAATCTCTAAAAAATATCATGCATACAGCTACCAAGGAAATATGAGGCAATACTGAGTCAATCATAACGTGCAGTTGTATGCATATATATATAACTACAGTTATCCTAGTGATAACAAAAAGTAATAACCAATACAACACAAAATGGTATTACTACCAAAAATAAGAAGAGGCATAGATTGCATACACAATGCCCGAAGGAGTCCGCTTAATGTGTCTCGGGCTACACTCACAAGGTCCATAAAAGCCATGAGCCATACTGCCAACAAACTCCACTACCCCCGTCTAACCTCAGAAGTGCTCGGACCTACGTTAATCAAATGACAAATGCTAAGTAAAACTCAGTGGCGCTAATTAAAATGAATGCAACGAACAATAATATTGAAGTGTAAAGAATATCAAAATAATAAAATAAAATAACAACTATTACTACTATATAAGCAAGTAATCAAATATCAACACCAATTATTCCAAGTACAAGACAATCACATGTAATAACATAAACACATTTCAGTATCATATGCATAAGCATCATTATTATTATTTATTTTAATGCAGCGTACAAATCAAATTTCCGTATAACCATATTTGCCCGTACATAGGCCCAGAGTCCTTTATCTCACCACTTTATAGTACCTGAATTCACTTTTGTTTTTTATTCATAACATCATAAATAACTCACATATTTTCATAACTATATTATCTTATCTCAGTTTACAATGAATGCATGCAATTATGAAATGAATTTATGAGAATGCAATGTTTTGCACTCTCCCTCAAACAATCTGGCTCATTGTTTCATCGCAGTTCATCAATCCCTTTTCTATTCATAACATTTTCTAGAATACGACTGTACTCAGCATTCAGTAATAATAATCAGCATATGCAACTGAACTCAGCGTATGAGAAGCGACTGTACTCAGTTTCCATATATACATATATCTCAATATGCGACTATGTCTCAACGTATAAATTAGCCTCAATTTTCTACCCTTATAACACCATGTAGTGATGTTATGAAATGCTAATGAATTATGTAAGAATGAACATGATTTTATGATGTCATGTATTGAGATGTCAGAGCGCATAACATTTTGCTTCTCATAATTTTCATAGCATACAACTCAATATATATATCATGCAGTGTGTGTGTGATATTATCTCAGCTTTAATTTTTAAGTCGAGCGTAGTTAGCATTGACCTTCAGTGGCTTTTCCCTTATCTACGCATCTAGGGGACACGTGAATAGGCTCCTCAGTAGATCCTGTATAATCATATGCATATCAACTTAGTAGTATTCCCAGAGGGTTTAATCATTTACCAATCATACAAATCATACCAGGCAATGATAGTACACGCATCAAATAAATATAATTATTTTCTCTAAATTCCTACTTAAAAAATAACATATAAAAGAAAATACCATTTAATCATCAATAAAAATTTAATTAAGAATAATAAATATGTAATATCTATTTCCAAAATATATCTCCTATTATGACCTATGATAATATAATTTTATTTATTAATTAATTAAATTATAGGTCTACTAACTTCATAAAATCAGTAATTTACAAAACTTATATTAAATAAAAATTTTAAGGTTCAATAAAACATATATTGATCATAGTTTAAAAGAGTAGTAATAGATAATCTTAATTTATTAATTAAATAGCTATAGGAATACCTCACTATATAAGTTTAATTAATATTACTCGTTGTCAATTATGCGCATGAAAAGTTTTAAGCATAAGTTTTTACATAATCATATAGGGAATTAGTTAATATAACAAGAAATTAATGAATACAAAATATTAATTCATATAATTTTTCTTATGTTAAAATATAGTTGTAACTTAAAATGGGAATTTGGAAATACGGCACTTAATAGTTAATAGATAAAAGATTACCATATATTGTATAAATTCATACATGTTATAAAAAAATGAAGCTACATGCCTAACTACTAATATTAAATTCCTGCCGCCAGCAACCACTACGTATTGCAAGCAAATTGATTCTTCTCTTCTTAATGCACATTAACATTACATTATAAGATGCCAACATCTAATTTATAGTATTAATAAATCATAATTTCAAAAAACTTTAAATAGCCAAAAGGAGGGACCAACAACTCACGCCCTACAACACAATTTACAAGCCACAAGTACTAAATTTTCTAGCCCTATAATTAACCATCAAAGAATTAATTCGCTTGGCACAAAATCATCAAAAACCAATAGTTAACATAGTTAAGCAACAATGGTAACAAAACAGTCCCTTATGCTTAACATTTACGTACATTGCTACATACAAACACACATTCGTTCCTCCATTAGAAACCATCAATTCATGTGCCTAAGAACACCCAGAATAAAACATATGAATAGATATGTTACCGCCTATACACGCCCCTATACGCACATTTACAAAACCAACTAATTACAAATTTTGTTTCTCCCAAAATCCCGTTCATACTCTAAACCAATCCCCTGCCCAAGAAATCCCAGAAGTATCTAACATCAACTCCCTCTATAACAATTAAGAACACCTTAATGCAACTTCTCTGTCACAACAACCATAGCCGCAACCAAAATAAGAAACATGCAACTAGTAAAGAGAGAAGAAGAACCCAGATTTAACATGTAATTCAAGTTCCACAAAACACCAATATGTGCGCCTACTTTACGAGAAGGGAAAGAACTATTGGCATCTTGATTTTTCACTAATCCAGCCTAATCATACGATCAAGACAAGCAGCAACACTCAAAGAACATCAAAAATAGTGGACAAAGAAGAATGCATGCAATGAAAAAGCACTCCTTCCCTACATGCAATCTACATTCTAATGCAGCACATAAAGGATCACCACCCAGCCTCAAAGCAACAAGAGAGACACAAGATCTTTCCAAACACTCAAAGTAAAATCCTTCCCATTAGAGCAAAAAGAAGAGAAGCAACTGAAGAGTAAAAACGTGAAGCCAACAAGTGGAAAGAAAATGCCAATTAAAATTGCCACAAGTGCCCTCTATACGATTTGCATGTAAACCATCACTTCATCCCCTTCAATTAATAATTAATTTCCTTAAAAACTAAAACATCCCTCAAATAATTATAAATTATATACTATGTAATAAACCTAAATATATATATACAAATGCCAATTACCCCTATGTCCACCAAATATCATATAACCTATAAATATATATTACTAATCTATGTCCACCAACATATAGCAACAAATTATATTAAACATATATTTATATAAATATAATTATCTATAGCTAGCAAATTATTATATAATAATAATAATCTTCTCATAATTCTAATGTCAAAGTTAATATTAATACTCAATTAAATAAAATTCAAAAGTTTAAAATTTTATATATTTTTTTTTCTTTAACTCTTTCAACAAAAAATCTAGTAATTATACATATATCCTAAATAATTAATAAAATAGCATCACATCGTATTAATTAACACACCTACATAATAAACTAAATGTAATGCCTTTAGTAATTATAAATACAAAATTCATCATATAACTCCTAGTCATCAACAATACATTCAGCGTATAAGTTCATCAACTTCAAATCACAAATATGTATCAACTTACCTAATTAATAATTACCAAATCAAACAAAATTTTAATCAAGCATTTTAACATCACCATAATAACTGACTCAATTAATTAATAAATCTAAGATTATAAAATGCATAATGAAATGCTTAAGTTGTGTGCATGCGGACGTGACATCAGTAGTTGGATTAAAACCTACCCTATATACAATTAATTATGATATGATTGCAGTAAAAAGGGTAGGAAGGAAATATAATTAATATGGAGGAGAACACATGGTTGGCATTGTGCACTTGAATAAGAAAAATGTATAGCAAACATTATAATGTAGAATACAATACTTGAGAATATTTGAACATATTACAATGGAGGCATGTTTATTTAAGGTTTGCAATGCAAACAAATGAGTATGAATATATAGCATTTCTTTTTAAATGATGCGATAATATAATTTATAAGTTTATAACTAGATTATGATAATTATTGAATAAGCAATATAAGTAATTAAAATATAAGAAAAGTTATCTAAGAATTCCTATTTTTGTAAATTCATGTTATATTCTATTTCAATATTCTAAAAATACTTTCTACATAACACTAAGTTATATACTTAATGTTTATCATTTGATGATGTAGGTTAGTATCCTCAGCGTTTAAAGATAGAGACCAGTCAGTTATCAACGAGTGATAAATTATGTTTCAGAGGCACAAACCTCAATGTACTTCAGTAGGTTTTATATTATGCATGCAATTTTTTCAAGTATGTAAATGGTTTAAAGGCATTAATTTAAAGTCACTAGTTTGTATGTAATCATATGTATGAAAATAATTTATAACCACTATAAACTACTAGCAGATAAAGAGTAAGCGGATAACTTATATGTTATGCAAATGCTATGTTAGTTGGTATTAAGAACTTATGACATGCCACATGTATATAAATGCATATATGTATTATTTGATATGCAGTTAAATAAATGACATATGTGGTGGATATAGGTACTAAGACCAAACATTATAAATATAAGGGAGTTATGTTTGTCAAAATTTTTGAAAAAAACTACATATCTTTTATAGGATTATGAATGGATTTCAAATGACAAGGAATTTATTTATCATTCTACGAGAGCATATCTCAACAAACGGGTGAAATATGTAATAATTGTATCAAAACTATGGTTATCTTGAACTATTAAATGCAAAAATTTTATGTAATACATTACATTGTTATCTATAAATGATAAGTTGCTTAAAGAGGAGTATTGTCATTTTTCTTGATGCTAATCAATAGAATATTATAAAATATGTTATAAATATAGGAAAAATGTTTGACAAAATAATGATAGTCAGGAAAGATAATGTGGGAGCATATAATCCTTATGATATTATATAAGAGACAAGGTAATAAGAAAAGGGTAGAGTGAAAAGAAGTGATAAGGTGATAAAGAGTTTCAAGTGCTACAAATAAAGTACGTGGATAGATTCACTATTAGTCCCATGACCATGCATATAGCTTATTTACTTAGATTGGTACAGGGATAAACAATTTCATCTCCATAGACATAACCACAAGTAATGATGAAAGAGACATTGAAGAAAGAATTCAATAAATTATGGGCATTTAAAGTTATAGACTTTATAGGTACTATAAATCTTTGTATAGCTAAGATGAATTAAGTGCTTTAAAAACTAGTTATTATATATCAAATAAAGGCTAAATATATTATATCTTTATTATGATATAATGCTTATAAGTGGTGGAAAATGATACCTAGTATATTAGCAAAATTATTGATACTTACATAGGATAGTTTTTAGAAAGAATTTAAATAGAAATATGTTCCTATAACATACATAGATCAAAAGCTACAAGAATTCCTCAATTTGAGACAAGGCAGTATGTATACAATAGAGTACAAGAAGTAGTTTATACACTTGCTTATTATGCTACTAATATATTGACATCAAGGCAAGAAAGATGTAAAAGATTTAAGTAGGGTTTACATCCTTGAAATAGGGTGTTTACGTAAGGATTCCATTTTGATGATTTTTATATGTTTATAGTTATTACACTAGAATAGGAACATACCATGAATGAAGAACAATAGCATAGAGTTAAGTAGGCCATAAATGTAATTAAGGAAATTGATACTTCTACTAGTTAAAGAAAAAAAGGTAGATCTAGAGATATATCTATAGGAACTAGATGATTTAACATTAAATCATCAATAACATATTTATAACACTTTAAAAAAATAACAGAGAAACCAAGTATAAAAATTAAATGATACCCATATTATAGAAGAAGACATCAAATGGCATGTAAAATAGTAATAAATAATTATATTAATTGTAGAGACATAAGATACTATGCTCAAGATTGTACTAACTTATTAAATTTACCATTACATACTAATATTGAGAGTAATAGCTATAACTAAATAGTACCTAGTAGACTAACTATATAACTACCTAATTTTGAAATCAAAGCAACCAATGGATACATAAAAGGATAAACCAGAGTTAAGAAAGAAAGCTAAGGATTAAAAGAAAAAAAAGAAGAACACTTTAGGTAAGGTAAGAAGATATAAGTTTATAAGATAGTTTATGTTTGTCTGATCCTTTATATGTAGTCAATATAAGCTAGCAATTCCCTAACTAATCAATAGTATGTTAGATATGAAATTTTCTTAAGGGGAGGGATTTGTGACATCCACTTTTTTTTTTGCTTTTCATGGTATGTGTAAATAGGTGTGATTGCATATGATAATTATATTATGAATCTTGTTTGGCTTACTAATAAAGAATATGAAGTTGATAATATACCTTAATTTTAAATTTGAGATTACTATTTGCTATGTTAAAATGATAAATCTACTCATGTGGAGGAGGGAAATAAGTTTTTACTATAGACAGTGAGTATGATACACAAATATGTATGAATTTATAAATGGTGTTAAAATTGCTAATGTAACTACTTTTGACTATTAATATAGTTATTGTATATTACTTGAGAAACATTTTTATTATTTACTTTACTAGTACATCATGATGATATAAGTATAAATAATGAAGGATGTTTTTAGGAAAGAATTAGCTCTTATCATTACTTAGAGAATCAAATGATTATAAAAAATGATATAAATGTAATGGAGATGAGATATAATTTTAATTATTGCAAATATATGCCATATAGAGTATAATATTCTAATAGATTAAATATGAATAAATACCATTAAGGCCAAAGGGAAAAGGCATTTATGCATATATTACTTATTGGACTAAAGTAATTTTTATTAATATATTATATACATGAGGTGCGATAAAAATTAAAATAAAGATTAAGGCTAGTTAGTTAAGCAATTTAGGTTCATTAATTTACTACATTGAGACTATAAGCCTGAAGAGATATTGGTTGTCCAAATTAAGAAGAAAAGCTTCACAAGAGGATAAATTGTGTCACAAGATTTAGAGAGGTCAAATTAGGTGAGGTGATGGGTTTTAATAATAAGGGAAAGTATCTAAAATAAATATTAAGATCATTATCCATTCCATACAAAAGAGAAAAGAGGAGATTAGGCTAGAGAAAAAAATAAAGGAACAATAGAATTTTGGTTATCGAATGCGTACAAGGATTAACAAGAAGAATACAAGGCATGAACTTGAAAGAGTAAGAAAAGAACTTGGTTTAATTGAACAGAAGCATGGAAAGGAGAGCTTATTCTACCATTATTTCAAACACAATTAAGAAAGCAATTAAGCCATGAATTACTACTTTATGTGTTTATGTAAGCTAAAATTATGAAAAAATGAGTTTTAGTTTATCAATATTTAGAATACATATGGTTAATATGCATGATAATTAGATAATTAAGGATAGATGGCTAAGAGGATAAGACATGCCATTGATGGACTATATTCATATAAAATTAAATGAGGAACTATGTATTAGACCTTGAATTTATGGATAGTAATTGCACTCATTGGACATGTACTTGGAGTTTTAAGGATGCAATGAAGATAAAGTGGTAGTAAACAAAAAAAGAAAAGAATGAAGAAAAATCATTGTATATAAATCATTTATGGTTGTTATACTTAAATAAGAATTAGTGTTAGTCAAGAAATCTTGTTGATACATGGAATAATATATTAATATTTATAAAGGGAAATAAGTGCTTAAATAGATTTGATAATCAAATCATAAGAAGTTGAGGAGGCTAAGTAGCATAAACCTGAAATTAATTAGCAAATGTATGGGCATGGCCATTTTCATTTACTTAATGGTAATTAATTAATCATGTTTAATCATGCATCTCGACATCAAGGGCTTGCATGAAAATTATTATGGCCATGATTGATGTTGGGGTGATGGAGACATGATTAGCATAGGAAGACTAAACTAAATCCATTCTATTTAGCTAAATAAAATACAAAGGATAAGGATAAAAGTTGGCAAATTATTTGCTAAGTTATTTACTAGGTAAGATAGTTTAGGGAAGGCATGGTTGTTGAATGAAATAGAACTTAAACTAATCCATATAAATTATTATTTAACTATTATTAAAGAAGGTAAATGACTAGTTGGAATTAATTATTAGTCATGTCATACAAATTTGAATCTATATGTAGAGCTTGAATTTTCACCCGCACACATATGTTCTTAATATTTTCTTTGATATGACTTAGTACAAATCTCCATTTTTGAATACGAGTTGCATACATACATTTAAGCACTTCATAAGCCATTTTTTCATATGGTATATGAAGTGTACAGCCCTTATAAGTCAACACATGAAGTTGACCTTTTTGTGTGTGCATGTTGTGTACTTGTATTTTTCTTGATACAGCTAAACACAAGTCTCCATTATCAAAACCAAGTTGCATACATACATTTCATGGCCTTATGAGTCATTTAGACAAGTGAAGTGCATTTGCAACCTTATATATTGCACATCACACTTCATGTGATGCATGAAGTTCTAAAATTAGCATTTTTCCCCTATTGCTAACTTATGATGGACTATTACCCATTGACTTTATAAATACGCTTTAGGTATTAACCTAAAGAGGACCTTTGGCATTGATTTTAAGGTAAACCTCTACCAAAATTAAGACTTAACTAATCATAACTTAATTAAGCATTTAATTAGATAATAATTGATAAATTAAACTGACCTAAACCCTAATCACATTTGTAAATCAAGGATTAAAGCCTCATTAGCATTAGTGAGTGTAGATCTACTCCTATTTCTATCTTTTCTCTTAGTTTTCTCTTATTTTGGTGGGTTTTACTTGTGAGACTTGTGATTTTGTGAATGCTACTGTAGCAAAGAAAACCCACCATATATACCCACCAAAATAAGAGAAAACCACCATATACACCCATAAAACAAGAGAAAACCACCATATATGCCCAAATACCACACAAATCTTACCATATTAATGCTCTATAGTCACCAAATCCAATACTCAAAGACACCAACCAACCCCAGAGATTCTCAAATCTTAGGATGCTACTTTCCAAGATTTTTAAGCATGTCCTCCAAGTCAAACTAATTGAGCCGCTTGAGCAAAATTCCTAAACACCACTCCCAGCCATAGTAGGCACTAAAACCTATTATCATTATAACCATCATCATGGCCATAACATTAATGACTATCATTCTTTTAGGCATGTTACTCAAACATTTAGTATTCTAGCTCAGGGGATGAGTTTTTAATTACTCAGAAGTTTGATATATCTGAATTGGCAGGGGTTCAAAAATCCAAGAAAGGCGAGTTGAACAAGACTCCTAAATTAGCTAAGCTAATACCAAAGGCTCCTTAAGTAACATAATGGTTTAGGAGCTAATAAAATGTACTCCCAGGTTTACAACATGACTCATAGTTGTAAGTTATTCACTCCTCCCAACCTTAGAAAGAAACCAAATGCTTTAAAGAAATCAACTGAAGCTAGACCCACTATGGATAAGGGTGGTCTTACTAGCATTCTAGCTTTGCAACACCTGATAATAAAGGAAAAGAGGTTGTTCAACCTGATAATGAAGTCATTAAGTAATTGAAGAAGATACAAGCTAATATTAGCATCTAGGACTTGGTGTTATCCTCTCTACAGCATTGATAGGTTATTATTGAGGTACTATCTAGCATGAAGAGTTAGTTGGTAAACTGGGAGTTGAAGTCTAATATGATTACCTATCACACCTAAACCCGATGTAACATGCTCTCGTAGAATAGCTAATAATCCTCTAAGCAAAGAAATCATTAATTATCCTACAAGGGATGTCACACCTCTAAGTAGAGACATGTCCCGTAATGAAACCCTAAAACTCTTCCCTCGAGTTTCAGAATTTCATCACAAGGAAAATAATCACCGCAAAATGCAAGATTCCAAGATATCTTAAACATGCTAACTAAAAAAAATATTTCACGCCATAGAATTCAAACACATACCAAGAAATTAAATCCAACACCGAGATAACTATAGCATGCAGTAGAAAACAAATATATACCAAATTATAGTTATCCCAGTGGTATCATCGAGAAGTAATTAAAAACAATACAATTAATATTACTGCCAAAAATGAAAGAAGCAAAGACAGCATACACAATGCCCGCAGGAGTCCGTCTAAGAAAGTCTCGGGCAATACTAGCGAAAATCGCTAAAGTTGTGCGCCTCACTGCCAACGAGTACCTCTAACCCTGTCTAACCTCTGAAGTGCTCGGACCTGCATTCATCAGTTGACAAACGTTGAGTAAAACTCAGTGGCGCTAAATAAATGAATGCAGCAATTAATAATATCATTAATAACAATTATAATCATATAATCAAATGTCAATGATATTTATTTTAAGCATCGTACTATTTAAATTCCAGTGTAAGAAAATTCGTATGTATACAAATTCTAGAATTCTCATCTCACCATTTAGTAGTACCTGGATTCACCTCTGAATTTTATTCATAGCATCATGAATAATTCATATATTTCCATAACCACAATATCCCATATTAGTTTAACATGAATGTATGCAGATATGGAATGAATTTATGAGAATGCGATGTTTGCACTCTCCCTCAATCAATTTGTTCTTCACTGTCATATCTCAATTCAACAATCATATATATTATTTTTTTTAATCATCATATTTTTCTTGAATGTGATTGTACTCAGCATTCGATGTTATTGATCAACATACGCGACTGAACTCAACATATGGGAAGCGACTGTACTCAGCTTCCTTATAAATATCTCAATACATATTCAATCCCAACATATCACAATAACCTCACTTTTCCGTCCTTATGACGCCATGAAATGATGTTATGAAATGCCAATGCATTATTTAATGATGAACATGATTTATATGCTATGATGTATTGGAATAATTAAGTGAGTATCATATTATTTCTCAGAATATCTATATATCTTAATAATCAATATGCAGTGAGTGGGTGATATTATCTCGGACTTAATTATTTAAGTCGAGTATATAGCACTGACCTGCAAGGGCTTTACCCTTATCTACGCGTCTCGGGGACACGTGAACAGGCTCCTCTGTAGGTCCTGTAATTATATATATATACGTGCTTAGTAATAATAATAAAAAAATTTCATTCATTTATCAATCACATCAATCATATAATTCACACCAATTACAAATAATAATAGAATAAACATCAAGTAATAATAATATTCACCGCATAAATATTATCCTTAAATTTCTAAAATAAATAAATCATGAAAGGTTTCATAATATAGACAATAAGGAATTTAATTGAAAAGAAATCATATGATTTGTAT
The DNA here is from genome assembly GCA_948192965.1 of Dalechampia spathulata. Lineage (NCBI taxonomy): Eukaryota > Viridiplantae > Streptophyta > Magnoliopsida > Malpighiales > Euphorbiaceae > Dalechampia > Dalechampia spathulata. Next base: position 24,877 of record CANYBF010488114.1, read on the forward strand.
TTCTAAGTTTCATTTTTAATTATGACACATGTCCAAAAACCATTATTTATGTTACCAAGAAATTTATATGTCTATAAAATTCTTAATTAATCAAATTACAAAAATCCAATTATTAACACCTTCAGGCTCACTAATTAATATATTTATTATTATATAAAAATAATCTAACCCATTTTATGAAATAAGATAATGTAACTTGATTAT
>CANYBF010488153.1:0-11910 GCA_948192965.1 Dalechampia spathulata
ATGATGTTATGAAATATTATTAAATAATATTTGATATTATTTATAATATTAAATTTTATTTTTGGTTATTTGATATACCATAAATAAAATATATTTTGGATTGAATTTATTTCTAAAGTGAATTAAAAGATGGGCTTGTAAGATCCATGGGTTAGACCCATTAACTTAAGTAGGCATATGCTATGCATATGCACAACTTAAGTTATCTTACACCTCTCTAACCTTAATGTGTCTATATATATATATGTAATATTATGAGATTAGGGTTAGGATAAGTCATCTTATATCACTTCTCTTTAAAAAAATGTAACATACACTATCCAAAGAAGAAATCACATTCAGCTATTCACTTGAGAAGAGAAAAACCACATATTCATTTTCTATCTTTCTCTAATCTACTAGTCTATTGATTAGAGTTTTGTAGTAAAAGAGTTTAGTAATCCAAATCTTCATTTTGGTGTGTGTATTTTGGAAATCTCCTAGTTTGGGGATTGAAAAGTGTTTGCTACAACTCTTTTACAAAACAAGAAAGAAGTATAACAATATTAAAGTAAGTGTTACTCATATTCTCTATACCATGATCTTTTGATTGGAATTATATTTGAATGATTATGTAGATTTAATTTACATATGTTTTAATAAAATTTTGTTTTATTATGCTACCATATCACTCTATTAAATCCAACAAATTGGACATATTTGTGGAGTTGGTACAATGCATGGTTCTAATAACTAAGAAAAATCATCCTTCAATTTAGGAAAGGGGAATTATATTGGAAAGCTTTAACACAGATACGAGAATGCAAAAGACTAGAGAGATATATTGAAGAGTTACCTATGTTTCCTTAATATGAAAGTTCCTTATATTATAAAGGTTTGAGGGGGATCTCTTTAAGAAAGGTTTTGATGGATTGCTCCTTAGGTGTTTGAGTTTCCTTGATGCCTTGGAGGTGATGAAGCAAGTCCATGAAGGAGTCTATAGGGCACACTAATTTGGTATCAAAATGAGATGGTTAATACGTAGACATGGCTATTACTGGCCATGTATTCTAAAAGATTGCATTAATTATGCTAAGGGATATCAATAGTACCAAAAATGTGGTAGTGTATAAAGAGTTCATTAAGTTATGGCCTTTTAAAGGTTGGACAATTAATCTTATTGGGAAAAACTATGTAGCTTTCTTAAAGGTCATAGTTTTATAATTATGGTGACAAACTACTTCACTAAGTGGGTAGAGGTAGTACCTTTGAGGAGCATGTCATCCTTTATATTAAGGAGCACTTGATTCATTATTTTAGTATCCCATAATCCATCATCACTGATCAAGGGACTGTGTTCACTAATGAAGAGGTAAAGACATTTGTAGTAGACTATATGTTGTATAACCCAATATCAATCAAGAAAATCAAAAACTCATTAATCAAGATTGGCCAAATGATTTGTCTAATTACCCAAGATGCATAATTACAAGAACCTAAAGAGAATGATTTCCATTAGAACCCAAGATAATTTATGCAATTGAATGATTAAAATAGGATTAAAAATTACAATACAATTGAAAAAAATAATTTGAAAGCAATTCAAACATCTTTTGTATAAATATGAATAGAAAGCTTCATACTTTTCTATTAGGGTTTTGTGTTTTTGATGTAAGAAGATAATGCCCTAAAACCACTGTTTTTCCTAATTTACATATAATGAAAAGTCATCCTACCTAACCCCCAAGAGACCTTTTAAAAACCCTCTTTAAATGATAAATAAATTTGCATTTTTAACGTTGTCATGCTTATGACAAGAGTGTCACGCTCATGATAGCCTTTTTCTCGACGTAAGCAACATTGCAAGATTTACTTATGTCACAATCGCACCACCTCCGTCATTATCATGACAATAACTTTTCTACCTCCAAACTTTCATTTTCCATCATGATCATATCGCCTTTGTCACCCTCATGATAGATTATTTTCAAGGTATAAAAATAAACACAAAACATGAATTTTCCAAATCCCAATAATTGAGTTATGTTCATACTAAGTAAACTATGCTAAAACTAAGCACACACTTTTCAAGACCAATTATCTTTATCAATCCAAGCTTATACAAAGAGTTGAAGTTGTTCTTTCAATTATTTTGAATGAGCACGTATGATTGGACCTAAAAGCCTATCCATATCTGGAACAACTTTACTTATATCTCCTTTGGCATCTTGATTCATATCATTTCCTCTCCCCTCAAAAGGATTCGTCCTCAAATTTGAATCTGCATCTAATTCAAAAGGACTCAAATTAGAAATATTAAAAGTAGCAGAAATGTTGTTCTCACCTGGAAGATATACTTTATAGGCATTTTCATTGATCTTAGCAAGAATTTGGAATGGGCCATCTCTATGAGAATCAAGCTTGCCTTTTATTTTATTAGGAAATCTCTTCTTACACATATGAACCCATACCCAATTACTTGGTTCAAATGATACCTTGCATCTTCCTTTATTCATGCGAGTAGCCATTTGCTTATTCCTTTTATTAATTTATTATCATGCTTTCTTATGTATAGGCTTAACCAAATCAGCTTTCTTGCTACCATCAACACTAACAAGCTCATTAGTAGGCAAAGGTAGCAAATCAAGGGGAGTAAATAGGTTGAAATCGTACACAATTTCAAATGGTGAAAAACTTGTAGTAAAATGATTACTCCTATTATATGCAAACTTAACAAATAGCAAACAATCTTCCCAAGTTTTCAAATGTTTACTCACAATAGCATGCAATAATGTTCCTAAAGTATGATTTATAACCTCAGTTTGACCATCCATCTGAGGATGTGAAGCAGTAGAAAACAACAATTTCATTCTAAGTTAAAACCAAAGAACGTGCCAAAAATGGCTCAAAAATTTGACATCCCTATCAAACACAATCGTCTTAGGAACACCATGCAAGTGCATAACCTCTCGAAAGAACAAATTAGCAATATGACTAGCATCATCGATTTTATGATAAATTTGCTCAACATCCTTTCTCATGTTAATCCAAAAGAAATGTGTATGTAAAATGCTTAAAGTCTCGTCAATACCAAAATGTCACATTAAACCACCACTATGAGCCTCTCTCACTAGTAACTCTTGCACCAAACATTTAAGCACACACAGTTTATTCCTTTTGAAAAGAAAACCATCCTGCCTATAAAACTCATTGAAAGCTATGCGTTCACAAACTATATATACATTAGTAAAGTCTGAATCATACTCATACAATTCTTTAAAATGTTAAAATCCCAACAATTTTGTAGAAAGAGTAGAAATAAGAGCATACCTCCTAGACAGTGCATTAGTAATAACATTATCCTTACCTTGCTTAAATTGGATAACATAAGGAAAGGACTTTATGAACTGCACCCACTTTACATATCGCTTGTTCAACTTGTTACATAGATGAATGTAGGCCATTAGCTACATAGATAATAAAATCGGTTGATTTCATCAATTTTACAAGCATAGTAATAAAATTAAACATTTAACTATTTAAGTACCTAAGGGGCAGTAGACATATATATCCCACTGAACAAAGTAAAGTTCTTAAATAGGTAAACTAAATTTGACAAAATAAAATGCTACTAAAGTCTATTACATTAATTGGTGGAAAAGTTAAAATTTTGTAAGGATCTCTATTAGATGCATGAGGTAGCCCTATCCTCCTCCAAGGTCTTCAGTTAAGTAGCTTACTATTAAACTTCTGATAAGAGTGCAATGAGGCTTTGTTCGTTAGCATCCACCGTTTACGTAAGATGCCCATACTGATGTTGAGCAATTTCCCCTTTAGTTAAGTTAGACATAGACTCCTTCTCTAAGTGGGAAATCTCCTCCTTTAAGGCTTGGATCTGAGCTTACTTACTATCATAGCCCTGCATGGCAGCCTATAGACTATCAGTAATAGCATTTAGTTCTATCATATCTATCTCTAAGGCTTTCTTTGAGATATCAAATGAGCCAATTCTTCCAGACATGTGCACCAATGTCATGTCGTTACTAGAATAAGAGAAGAAGAGATTGATGATGTGTTCCTTGAGGTCAAAAAGCTACTAGGCTGCTCAGAGGTAGCAGTAGAAGAAAGCACGATGAGGGCAAAGAGGAAAAGATATAAATATCTAAATACCAATAAAAAGAGAAGATTAGTAACATTGAAGAGGTAAATGGTAAAAATTAGACATACCATAGAAGGAGCAGAGAAAGAAGGATGTTGGGCACTTTGTAAGCAGGTAGGAGGAATAAAGACGGTTAAAGAAATGAGTGTCTCATCATGTGAATCTTCCTCTTGATTAGTATTTATCTATAAAAGAATATGATTTTATGGATGACTCTAAGTCATTATCTTCTGATGATGAGGATGATAACTCGACCTGAATCTTCCTCTTAGCCAGGGTGGCAGTGCATTGCCTAATGGAATTTTTGATGGGCTATGGAATCACCTTAGACTTCCCTAAGGCTTCTTGGTTTTTAATATGTAAGAGGAAGAATATTATTTTTGAGGAAGCAGACTATTGTCAGATGTGGCAGCCGATGCAGCTGAAAAGATAGAATGGAGAATTATAAGGATAAACACAATAACAAAAGAGGAAATAAGAAGGAAAGAAGTAACAATACCTGGTATAATAAGATTCTCAAAGATAAATACCCACCAAGTCTAAAAGGAATTATGAAGATCGTTAGGTGAATGATCTAACTCATGTACAAGAGGCTATAGGAGGCTCTTCTTATAGTTACCCTAAACCTCTTCAAATGTAGATCTATCATAGCTAGCTCTATCAATAAGAGCTGTACACAGAGGATGTTGATCGAGGATATAGCTTATTGAAAGCCAAGTTATTTATACTAGAGGAATGAAAGGTAAGACTCTCCAATAACTCTGTCTGATGTAGGAAAATTAGTAGAAGCACCATCTTTGAAGAGTAAGCAAGGCTGGGTAAAAGTTGCCCAAGTCACTGTAACATGAGAAACCCTACCAAGAAAGAAGTTCCTCACCTAAATCAGTAAGATATAGTCCTTATCAATATCCTCAGAGAACAAGAATGGAGAAGAAAATGTATCAAAGGTTAGCCTTTAGAAGTAATCCATGATGGTAACCTTAGTTATAGAACATGTACAGTTGGTGACTCACGAGTTGTGAAAATTCTTTTGATGGATGGGATCTATTGAGAGTGCTAGAAAGTAGGTAAACAATCATAGCTATACCAACCACGCGCTTCCCCCCATCTTATGAATCAACTCATCTAAAATGATCTTAACAAGATCATTGTAGACTATAACTAATAACATAGTACCGAGTGTACATCTCCCTCCATAGGTAATTAAGTGAGGTACTAGAAGGTACTTATTGCTCGATCGGGCTGATGAAGGGTAGAAAATTAGTTTGTATAGTAGATACCATGTGAAGTATGTGTGCTCCATCTCAGGATCTTATAGCCGACTCGCTACACCTTTAATCAAAGCTGCATAGATGGAATACTTCATGTCATAACTATTAAAGGATTATGTATTCTTGATGAGAATCAGGGTCTCAACACCTGCCATTGATAAGCCTATAATGGCAAGTACATCTCTGAGGGTAATGGATATGGGCATAGCTTGTAATATGAAGGAGTTGTAATCCTTTAACTAGAAGTGGCAAGTTACTGAAGGTAGAGAAACTGAGAAAGGAATCTATGTTGTGGGCAACTGAATTAGAGGCCAGATTTTAGCTTTCTCCCATTGATTAAAGAAGTATGGGGTTAAGTCATTCATCCATTTAACTCATCCATCCAAAATTCAAGGCCATGCTTTAACAAAAGTAATTAGGGATATTATTTTATCGTAAAGAAGCTCCTTGCCCCATTTTACTGGGTAAGAAAATATTGGTTCTCTAGTTATATGATTGGGAGGTATCACCCAAGATATAAAGCAAAAATTAACCTACAAAGGTGAATTAGTTAGTGGCCAGAATTGGGGAGGTATGATATAGGGGCAATAAAGTGAAGTTATCTATTGTTGAGACTGAGTACTTGTAGATGCAAGTGTAGGTGTGGGAGTAGGCTTAAAGTCAGGTAAAGAGGACATACCTGTAATGATAATACATTTGATAAGTAATTAATTAAGAACTTTTTCTCTATCTATTAATGATAATAAGGGAAGTGCAGCCGAAACTTATATTTCAAGCTCATTAGATTTAAGGCTTTCCTAGGTTGTTGTTATAGTTTTAAAGATTGATTGGTGATTTAAACTGCCTTATCATAATGTTATATGCCTAAAAGGTAAGAATCAATTTATTTCCCCTAGTAAAGTTCTCATTTTTTATTATTTCCCCAAGCATTTATGTTAACGAAAATCCAACAGAGTTCTAGTAGTAACATAACAATCCTAAAATTTTACATAAGCATAAATAACACAAAAATTCTATTATAGGATCACAATAGTATCAACACAAAGTTATGCTAATAGGTTTAAGAAAGAAGATAGAGTTATGTTAATAATTTTAAGAAAGAAGATTAGCTAACCTGTTGTTATAATTTTGGAGTTATTTTGCTGGTGTTTACATTTTGGAAGAACAGAGTTGGCGGGACGGTATTTCTTAGGAGTATTAAAATGTGTATTCTACTAGGTTGTATCAAAGTCGGAATACTTTACCTTTGACTTCACAAACTTATCATCTTTCTACAAAAGAGAGAGTAGAGGTTAAGTTTAAATTGATATTTTTGAATGTCATTTAAAAGTGTGAGTTAACGTCCATAAAAGGTAAGAGGAGTTAAGCATTATGTCACATCCTAATCGGAGTAACATGCTTCTGTAACATAATTATCAACTCTCCAAGTTAGAAAATTGATAATCACCCTACAAGGGATACATACATTTAACCTATTATAGCAATAATAAATTGTTTTAAACGATGAAAAATATATAATCCGGTACACTATCTATAAACAATCAGTAGTCTCGTCTAATTGGATTTTACTATACAATAAATGTTTATTTTATTTCACTAGTAGTTTACTTTGATCATACATTTAAATAGCAACTTATATAATATTTTATTATTCATTTATAAAATATCTTTGATGATACCATTATAATTTATATCATCATATAACACAACAGTTTTTATGTTATAACTGACTTTACTGCCAAAATTTCTCTACCAAAAAGTTATTATTCCTCTAAACTAGTTGCTGATCGCTAATCCCCATGCTCTCTGTTGTCACTAGTGCCTGCATTCATCAATTGACAAACGATAAGAATAATCTCAGTGGTGTTAATAAAAATAATAATTATAAATAATTTATCAATGGTATCATATCATAATAATAATCATTTCAATATAATCAAATCAGCTTAATAAAATATCATTATGTACGATCATATTCAGTCTATCAAATAATATTATCGCTTATTTTTTTATTTCTACAATTCATCTATAACCTAACAAATAACCATCGTTCATTTCTGATATATCTCAATATCACTTTCCATAATCATTTGTAACTTTATACATTGTAATCCTATCAATAAATATGTAATATGTGATGGAATATGTCATTTTAAGAATGCAACCATGAATTGCACTCTCTCTCTGCTTTTCCTGTATCACTCATCAGAATGCATCATGTATAGCATTCAATCATTATGCATAATTTCCCGTACTGAGTCTATCGTACTGGTACCTCTTGTTCTTATAGGAACATCTCATTATCGATGGTTCAACAAACGAAATCCATCATTTTTCTGTGATTCCATATAGGAATCCAATTCTGTGACCCAGTACATATCATTATCATTCTCTATTCAATTTCATTCTTACACCTCCTTTATACCTTCATGTTATATCATATCATGTTTCATGTACAAAAGCGTGTATACATATGACATGATATATGAATATATACATTACAATATCATAAATAATCATTAAATTTCATCATATTATTTTATAGTTAATGTCCCTTAAAAAGACCATTTAGCGGTCGAGAGACCTAGCATAAACTTGCTATTACTTTTCCTTTATCTAAATTCCTTGGTAGTATTTATGAATCATCTTTCGAACCACCTATATCATTTATAAAATATTAACTTTTAAATAAGAAATAGATCATAAATATTAATCATCATCCACTCACGTATATAAATCAATTCATAAGATAATCACATTAATGCTTAAAACAAAAGTCATTTTAGCCTAATAACACTTTTGCTGCCTATGTATATTAGTTACCTTATGCAAGCCTTTTAACAAAGTAAATGACTTTAAAACAAAATAAATATTATACTAATGAAAATTAGATTCAAAGATCTTTCCGAAAATATATTATATGTCCAAAAATTCAATCCTTAAGGTACTTAACGCAAGCAATTAAAACAAGTTATTGCACTGCACATACTCATTCGGCCAAAAGAAATAATTCATCTTATATATAAGTTTTAATTTAAAAAATCACTATAAAATAGGCAACCCAATATTTAAAATAGGTAATCATATTAGGCATATAAATATGCTGCCTACAGGAATAGTTTTCTTTGCATAAATTTTTAAGATAATCAAATGACCTTAGAATAAAACAAGTTTTATACCATTGGAAACTAGACTAAAAAAGATTTCTAACCATATAGTACACTCCCAAAAACTTAAACATTAGAGTAGTCAAAATACAATTGTTGCAAGCCTCTTAATTCTGCCTTTAACATGCATGATAATTGTATACCAACTTGTGCAATTTTTATCCCCATCATAAACAACTCCTAAAATCATAACCCATACATAAATCTCATTTCCTATGATAGAAATATAATCAAAAGATGCAACTTTGTAAATAGATATGCACAACTGTCAATATGTCCAAAGTTATACACATTACACACTTAAAGGCATAATTTCAACTTACCACTAACTTGTACAATTTTTACCTATTTAGGAGACACTCTAAAAATTCCAATTTTATGATGAAACAATAGCTTAATATTATAGTAATATCCCTTAGAATCAGTTTTGCAAATATCCAACCACAACCCAATGAAATACACATTTTAGCATAATACTAAGCAATTTGTCTTTCATTGAACTTCAAGCATTTATAACTCATTCTAAGTTCTTCTTATCAGCTTCAAAACATGCCATAAATCATACCATTCTTAACTTACTCATTCATTCTCATATTATATATTCATACCAAATCATTCTAAGCAGTTCTTAATCTCATACACAAGCTCTACCTTAAAGTATAAATATCATAGTAATATGAGCCTAGTTACTATCCTCTAACTAGTAACTTGGCATTTTCATGCTTTAAACCATCATGGATTGACCTCAAAACATACATACAACATCTTAACATCTGAAACAAGCATTTCATACCATATTTTAGGTAGCCACATGCACATATACCCACAAAGACATAAAAGAAGAATGCTACTAATTAAGACCTCTAAGTGGAACTTCATGCAAAACAACACTTTAACACCTTTAAAGCATATTATTCAATCACCAAATCATACACAAGACACCATATCATCAAAATTTCATTCCAAAATTCATGAACAGTACACGTTCTAACCTATGATAGCAACCAAAACAACATAAAAACATAACCCACAAACCAAACAACATTAAATCGCAACCTCCAGCACTAAAAACAAATCAATTTGGCTTCAATCTAACTATTCACCATCAAATTCACACATAACATCACACAGTCAAGAACTCACATCATCACATAACCAACCATGGTTATCCATAAAATAACCACAAGAAAAGCAATCAAAGAGAAGAAGCATGCATAAGAATTGAAAAGAGGATAACAACTAACTTAGTTCATGTTTTACTTACCTAGATCTTCCAGCCCTTGTATATCATGGTTTTCAAGCTTAAGGAAGAAAGGAAAAGAAAGAAAAGTTCCGATTTTTAAGTGTTATGATGAAAACCCATTCCTTTTTATTATTCAAAGAAGAAAGGAAGAAAAATACAAATTTAGCCTACTTCCTTGACTTTTCTTCACCCTCCATCAATCAAGTATTGCCACCTAGCATGTATTACCATCCTAATATGTATACATACTTATACATATACATATACATATACATATACATATACATATATACATTAAACATATCTACATATAAGACATTAAATTATTATTCTACCTTATTTTCATTAAGGTATTAAGCCTTTAACATTAAAATAACATTCTTATAACTTAGAAATACATAATATATGCACAAATTTATACTCAATGCATATACTAATCCAAAATATACTTGTATACCTCAATCTAATAACATATAGAAGCATGAACACTAAGAATTCATTAAACATTCAACATAATCACCAACTTACATTCAATGTCTCATTAAGCACATTAGACACTTCCTATGTAACATTTACTTTAAAAATATTTTTCTTTCATCAATTTTTTATACTTTATCATTATTAAACATTCATTTCTATTTAGAAGTATGCTTAATTTATTTCATCGTATATATGATTAATGCATCGAAATATGCTAAGTGTGTGGACGTAACATGTTAGATGATTTATGACCATTTTATTAGGATTGGTCATTTACTCATTAATTTATTTATGCATAATAATATGATAGATTTAATCTAAAAGGATGATTATATTTGCATTATACATAGTGACATGTATAACAATGAAAGGATGGAGGAAATGATATTATAGTAAGTGTATGTGTTTTATAATATGTATAAATTATATGTGTATATATAATTATATTATATTATAATTATAATAATCATATTATAATTATTATATTATAATATAATATAAATTATATTATATACATATATATATATAATATATATAATATATATAATATATATATATATTATATATATATTATAATATATGCATAATGTGCATATAGTATATATAAAGTGCACATGGGTGAAAGTGGATAATTCATTTTGGCATTGAAAGTGTTTCAATCATTTTACATTGGAAATGTCCAATGTTTGATTTTCCTGGGCATATGTAGATGGCGATAATGAAAAAGAAGTCTATCAATAGGATAAATGGGTTTCAACAACATTCATCAAATCAAAAAGAAAAGAAAATGGTGAGAATAAACTTACACGAGCCATAAAAATTGCAGATTATGTAAAAATGATGGCTATGGTTGGTCGTACTGAGGGAAATGTTGATTTCTTGTCCAACGGTTTAATAAATGCTATAGTTAGGGATTTGAACTTTAATTTAGGAAATTTTGGTTTTGGAAGGATATTGGATCTAATGGGTATGAGCTTTAGTTTAGTTAATTTAATTATTTTAAGATTGATTTATATTAATTACAAACAATCTTATAGGAGGCATTGTATCTACCACTGTCACGTCTTCTGGCTGCGTAACATGCTCCCGTCAAATGATTACCAATTCCCATTAAGAAAATTAATAATCATCCAACAAGGGATTCCCTACATTCTTAATTAGTGCAGAAATTTTGTTTTTTTGTTTTTTATAACAGATAACTTATATATATCATTTAGCTCCCTAGTTTTATAAACATTCCTTATTTCATATAAATCATATTTAGCGTCATATTTATACACACATTATTACAAGTTTATAGAATATCCATGTTTGATGTACTGCCAAAGTACTAATTTAAAATCTTGCACGATTATAACTTTTAAGAAGTCCTTTAGTTAAATTACCACAAGGACGTTGATGGTCCTGCTGCTGCCACTAAAGTTTATCTTCCGCGGCTTTGCTAGTTCCTGCGTTTATCAATGGACAAATGCTGAGTATAAAACTCAGTGGTGCTAGTTATAACATTTAATATAATTCATCAAAATATGTGGTTCAAGCAAATTAATTATGTCATCTATGCATGAATCATATATTAAGACTGTCTTTCATTTAATTGCACAGAAAATTCAT
>CANYBF010488308.1:0-35191 GCA_948192965.1 Dalechampia spathulata
TTTTGGTAAACTTGGAAATGGAAAAGAGGGGAGGAAGAAGAGAAGAACGTATGTTCTGGAGAAGAAGAAGCAATTGACCTAATTTTCCTTATGAAAATCCTAATAGTTAAATGATTAACTTAATTAAAGAAGGGTCCAATCGAATGGAGACACTTGTCACCATCCTATTGGTTCCTTCCTTAATTTGACTTCTTTTTCATTTTTCTTTAATATTTTCTTCAATTAGTATATAATAAATCTCATACATACATAACATACATAACATATCCAACATACACATTTCTACTTTCCAAAAATACCCCCTCTCTTTAAGTGAAATTACCAAAATACCCCTACTTTCAACTTAACTTATTTTCAATTCTAACTTCATTTTTACGTCCTAATATACATTCTAACCTCTACTTTCATATAGAATATTATGTTTAACATATCTAATTATTTCATTTCACTTATGAATTTCATTCAAAAACATTATTAGGACCACCTTTCATAAGCATTCAAAATGCACTTCTTAAAGCATGAATACTCTATTTTCATCACTTTAACCTATTCTTTTACCTCTTTTCACTTTGAATTCTATATATTATGAAATTTCATTCATGCGTATCATACTCATAAGCATATCTAGCATATCAAAGCATATACTAATCATAGTCCAATCATACTTTCCATGCACCATTCTTTCTCATGCATAAAATGCAAACGTGTAAAAAAAAATGCTACTAATGCAGATGTGACAGTGCCTCCGTATTGATATGGTGGATTAACTGGTAAATGGAGCTATGATGGAAAATTTGGGCTACCATGATGATCCTTTAGAGGTCTGCTTACTTGGAGAGGTAAAAGAAGACGATATATCAGAAGAAATGATGGTGTGTTTGGACTTGCTGAATTCGACACCAGAATTTAATCTGAGGAACCAGTGAAGATAGAAGCATTACAGAGCTGTGACGAGAAAGAGATCAGCGCTCCAGAAGTGGAACTAAAGGAGCTTCCAAACAATTTGAGGTATGCATTTCTTGGATCTAAATCTACTTTTCCTGTAATTATTGATGCTGGGTTAGACTCTGAAAAGGAATCTAGGTTATTGACTGTACTTAGGCAATTTAGAAAAGCCATAGGTTATTCTGTGCATGATTTGAAAGGCATAAGAGGGGCAGAAAACAAAGTGACGGACCATCTTTCCTGAATCAGAACAGAGGAGGATAGTTCTGATGATGCAGTGCCACCAATTAGAGAAGATTTCCAGGATGAAAACTTGTGTGTTGTGGACGATTCAGTGCCGTGGTTCGTAGACATTGTGAATTATCTGGTTTGCAATGTTCTTCCACCAGATTGCAGTTGGCAACAGAGGAGATGGTTTTTACATGTTGTAAAAAGTTATTGCTGGGATGAGCCGTTTTTATTCAAGGAATGTGCAGATGGACTGATCCGTCGGTGTATTCCGGATGAAGAGTTCAACAGCATTTTGATAGCTTGTCATTCTTCTCTATATGGCGGGCACATGGGAGGACAGAAAACAGCAGCAAAAGTGCTTCAAAGTGGGTTTTATTGGCCCACTCTTTTCAAGGATGCTTATTACTTTGCAAAATCCTATGATAAGTGTCAGCGAAGTGGGGGCCTGGGACGAAGAAATGAAATGCCTTTGAAATGGATCTTAGAAGTCGAGCTCTTTGATGTTTAGGGCATAGACTTCATGGGTCCATTTTCATCTTCGAGAAACAACCGATATATTTTGGTGTGTGTGGATTACGTCTCCAAATGGGTTGAAGCGGTGGCGAGTCCAACCAATGATGCAACGGTGGTTGTTAGATTCTTGAAGAAGTCTATTTTCAGTCGATTCGGTACTCCTCGGGCACTAATCAGTGATGGGGGAACTCATTTCTGTAATAAACCGTTGGAGAAATTACTGACAAAATATGGTGTTGTGCATAAAGTGGCTACTCCATATCATCCTCAGACGAGTGGTCAGGTAGAGATTTCTAACCGAGAGCTGAAACACATTTTGGAGAAAATGGTAAATAGCTCTCGGAAGGATTGGAGTATGAAGTTGGATGATGCTCTATGGGCATATCGGACAGCTTACAAAACTCTCATTGGTACAACCCCGTTTTGACTGCTGTACGGAAAGGCATGCCATTTGCCATTCGAGTTGGAGCATCGGGCTTATTGGGCGATCACAGAACTGAATATGGATATTGATCAAGCCGAAAACAAAAGGAAATTACAGTTGAATGAACTAGATGAACTCCTCCTCACTGCTTATGAGAATGCCAAGCTTTACAAGGAGAAAACAAAAGCTTGGCATGATCGGCATATCATGACGAAAAATTTTACAGAGGGGCAGAGTGTTCTGTTATTCAATTTGAGGTTGAAGTTATTTCCAGGAAAGTTGAGAAGCCACTGGTCCGGACCGTTTATAATGATAAAAGTTCTACCTTTCGGTGTATTTGAGCTTTAGAATAATGAAGGTGGCCATTTCAAAGTTAACGGACATCGACTTAAGGCATATATCGAGGGGGTTGAACATTGAACAACAACACTATGTTTCTTTTCCGCAATCGAGTAACAGGCTAAGTTTGGGGTCGTTTATGACTGTAACTAATTTAGATATTTTGTGCTTTGAGAATTTTCTTGCACTTTTTATTTGGCTATTCTTGTGTGCTTGTGTCATTTTTGTGTTTGCTTGCCTATGTTTTATTGTTTGATAAGTTTTTCGTAATTTTCATTTCTTTGTGTGTGTAGCATGAATTCCTGATTTAGTTTGTGTTAGAACTATTAATAACATCATATTTAGGAATGTTTAGAATTAGATTACTTTACATCTTTAAGTCATCTTCTATTTAGAATATTACACTTGCACTTTAGATCACTTCAATTCATATGCATTTTAATTTGCCACGTGCTTTCTTACATTGGAATTTGTACCTTGAGTGACGTGCCATGCAATTGTTTTAAGCATTTGTCATAATTTACTCTAGATGCATTCATGTTATCATTCATTACATGTCATTTTCAATTTTTTGTTTTGTTTTGCCATAGTAATAAATTTAGCTTAATTTTAATTAGTTTCATTTTATATAAAACATTTAGGTTAATGAATATTGCATTTCATTTTAGTTTACCATTGTTTTAATGCTTAGGAATTTATGTTCATATATCAATCATTACTTGGGCATAATTTATAGGGTTGTTTAGTGATTTTAATTCATTCTTTGCACATTTTCCCTCCTGTTACACGACTCGTGCAAGTGTTACATGAGTCGTGTAACCTTCGGCAATTTCAATCTTCATAAAAAAAACCTTCGTTCCTTTCTTCTACCGAGTCATCCATGACTCGTGTATCCCTTACACGAGTCATGTAGACTTTGGTGTCTTCCTCCCCACAGCTCCTTACTCGCACACACTCTTTCATCGAACCACACACGAGTCGTGTACCCAATACACGACTCGTGTAGCTCTTCCTCCCTCCCTTATAACCCGATCCTTTCTTTTCCAATTCTACTCAACCTCATCTCCCTCTTAACCTAAAATAAGAAAATCTCCCCCTTCTCACTTTACACTCTCTTCTCTTTTCTTTGAAACCCTAGCCGAAACCCCCTTCTCCAAAAACTCTCTCTCCCTCTTCGATTTTTCTTTCTTCTCTTCCCTAAAAACACCAAACCCTTTTGATGAATAAGTTAAGTTGTTTATGATTCAACTAGTGGATAAAGTGTAAAAATCTAAAACAAGTAGTATCTCTAGACATTCCTCTGTTCATTGATTAGTAGATAGGGAACGACGTGTACCCCATGTGGTTTTCTAGGTCGAAAGCATCAATGAGCATGAGTATTTTGTTCACCATTACTTTTATGTTTTGACACCTATTAGATAGGGACATTTATGCACACCATGATTGTTTCTAATCGAAAAGCTCAAATACACGAGTAATAAACTTGGGTACTTCAGTTGAAAGTTGATTAACCGGGGGCTGGCACTGATAATGTTTGCCTTCGTGCTAAAGACTTGCTACTTAGTAATCCGGTCTAGAAAATTGTAAATAAATAAGCTAAGATTAAAAAGCTTATGATCCATTGATCCATCTATTTTGTTCTATAAGCAACATAACTTTTTCATTGAATCACCCTTTCATTCCTGCTCAATTACTTAGAAGTATATTAATCTTTACGTACATGTACATATATTTTGAATTAGAATGCTATAATTGTAACAAACAGAGTGATAGACTGATTAAAGTTCTGGTTTCGAATTCGACTAAGAGGATTTAGCAACGATACGTGTATTACATTGATCTTATTCATATTGAATTCTAGCAACTTATATTTCATCCTGACTTATAGATATTTTGTTTTTCTTTACTTGAGGACAAGCAAAAGCTTAATTTTGGGGTGGTTTGATAATGTGCATTATCAATATGTTTCTTCATTCCTAAGTAATCAATTTTATCATGTTTTCATACATTCTTAGTAGGTTTAACAACATGGTACATGGTAATATGCACATATTAGCATCATATCTTACATAACATGCTCCATTCATATATTTAGGTCATAATTATTCATTTCATTAATAATTTGTATGGTTTTTATAGAATTGTTGCATTTCCTTTTTAGGAACTTAATGAAATTAGAATTGGTTGCATAGATTAAGTTTTCTAGGTGCCATTTTGTAATTATTTATTAGTTTTAAGTCTCATAAGCTCATTTTCTTATTTTGGTCTCATTTTAGTTTTGGTTTTAGGATTTTTTCTAAGTCACACGAGTCCTACATGACTCGTGTATGGCCTACATGACTCGTGTAGGCCTCGTCCCTCCCCAACTCTATTGTCCCTTTTCTTTACACGAGTCATACACGACTCGTGTATGGCACACACGAGTCGTGTATGACTCGCTATCCATTTTCCCCTTTTTTCCATTTTGTTCCCCCGAGTTGCACACGAGTTGTGGACACCTTACACGACTCGTGGATGGCTCGGACCTCCACTTTTCTCCCTCATTTCCACTCCTTCGAGCCTTGCACGACCCGTGTACAACTCACACAACTCGTGTATGGCATTTTAGGTTGTTTTTCTATTTATTTTCCTCACCGTTAGATCATGGAATCAAGGGTAAAGATTAGGGGGATCATTTTGGATAGTTTTTGAGAGGATTAAACTTGGGTTGAGGGAGGAAAAAAAGGGCATTCGGTCACATTGAGAGAAAATTAGGGTTTATGAGTGAGAGGAGAGAAAACTAAGAATAGAGACTAAATATCTTGCTAACTAGTGTTAATTCTTCTTAATCCACAACAGGTAAGCTATCAAGGAATTGAAGAAGCTTGCTAGGGATCCAGATTGGGCAAGTTGGAAGGTCTGAAGCTGGGAGCAGCTGAAGAGTTTAAATCTCTAGTTTCTCATATTAGTGCTATCTTCTTTTTTTCCTTTTATTACTTTCCGAATTAAACAATGGTGTTTAATTACTTTCCTTTTATTACCATAATCTAAACCAGTTTGACATTAATTGAGTAGTAGTATCTGTATAGACGTATAACGAAATGATACACCCGTATCAAACCTACTACCATAAATGTAAACTTAAGTGTAAATGTTCAAATGTACTTGGTACATCCATATTAATTAATGGTACAAACATATACATACTAAAAATTCATAAAACATGTCAAATGCTAAATAAATTGTTTGTAAACATTAAAATCAATTATCATAGATGAACACACTTTGTTAATAATATAAACATGATTTATTAACATCAAAATTAAGATCAATGACTCAAGGTTCAACAAATGTTATTCAATAACATTAATATAAGTTAATGTTTGGAGGTTTAAGAAATAGTTGATGAAATTTAAAATATGGAAAGAAATAAAATATTACATCAACTTATTTCCCTCCCCTAGACGGGTGAGGTATGGATGAGCCCGCTTTTTGAGTGGACTCGGACCCTTCAACCTTCAAACCACACGCATCGCATTGGTTTCATGTTAGATTAGATGGTTGCAATCGGAAATTCACTTGTAATATTTGACATTGGACCGGTTTTGCCGTTGCCATCTAATCTATAACCCAAAAACGAACCGGGGTATGCCCCTTCCCACTTGAAGCTAGATAGATTCATTGTACGTACGACTGCTTCTCCGTTGTTGCCCCTTCTACCCTTTAGCTAGGGCTCTCTCTCTCTCTCTCTGTCTTACTGAAGCTGTGCTCCAATTTCAGTTATAATGGCGCTAAAATTATTTCCAGTTCCATTTCCCATATTTGCTCCCTTCTTAAATCCTAATCGACTCTCCCAACCCCACCACCGTCCGCCTACAGAGATCCACTTCTCTCGATGGAACAACGCCAACGCTCGGGAATTCAATGACCGCCGCCGAGCTCAGAAAGAAATCGAGGATGACATCCGTCGCCACCGACGATTCAATGCCGCCTCTAATATTATCGATGATTATGATTCTGCTACATCCAACCTAACTTCCGAACCCTTTGAATTCAAATCCAGAGGCACACCTTCCTCTCCTTCAGCTCCATCAATTCCGGGTCGGAAATCCAAATATTCAAAACCCGAAACACCAAAATTCCATCACCCAGCATTTCGCCCACTCTCCAGAGTTACCAAAACACGTCAGCCTAAAATTCATGACCAAAAACCAATCGATCGAAACGCTCAAGTTAAACTCAGCGACGACGGTCTCGCTTTTGTCGTTGATGGCGCACCGTTTGAGTTTAAATATAGCTACACGGAGACGCCTAAAGCGAAGCCGATTAAGCTACGGGAGCCGCCGTTTTCTCCCTTCGGACCCACCACGATGGGCAGGCCGTGGACCGGGAGGGCTCCACTGCCACCGAGTAAGAAAAAATTGAGGGAATTCGACTCATTTATGTTGCCACCGCCAGATAAGAAAGGTGTTAAACCGGTTCAGAAACCTGGTCCATTTCGTCCTGGCTCGGGTCCGAGGTACGTGTATACTAGAGAAGAGATATTAGGAGAACCGTTAACTAAAGAGGAGGTTAAGGATTTGATAGAAGGTTGCTTGAAGACAAGGCGCCAGTTAAATATGGGTATAACTGTGATTTTCTGTTAACTGAATTTGAGGCTTATAAATAAAATCTTTTAAGGTTATTGAATTGGTGGTATTTGGTTTTCCTTCGTAATTGGTTTCAGGTAGAGATGGATTGACACATAATATGTTGGATAATATACATGCACATTGGAAGCGAAGAAGAGTCTGTAAAATCAAATGTTTAGGAGTATGCACCGTTGACATGGACAATGTTTGCCAGCAATTAGAGGTATTGTTTTGCCGGATTTAGTTGATGAGTAATTAGTTTGGCACCATGCTCTGTATGTTTGAATTTGTGAATGTATGTTCTTGGGCAGGAAAGAACGGGAGGGAAGGTTATTTTCTGGAAGGGAGGAGTTGTTTACCTCTTTAGAGGTAGAAACTATAATCACAGAACTCGCCCTCGATTTCCGCTTATGTTGTGGAGACCTATTACTCCTGTGTATCCAAGGTTGATTAAACGCGTTCCTGAGGGATTGACATTGGATGAAGCAACTGAGATGCGCAGAAAGGGGCGGACATTGATACCAATATGCAAACTAGGTAGGTAATGTGAAAGATGAGAATTTGAAAACATTTTGGCAGTAAACTTATTTGTAATGTCATGTGTATGTTGCAGCAAAAAATGGTGTGTATTGTAATCTAGCGAAAGACGTTAGGGAAGCGTTTGAAGAGTGTGAATTGGTTAGAATTGATTGTCAAGGGGTGAAAGGAAGTGATTACCGGAAAGTCGGTGCCAAGCTCAAGGTTTGTCATATATTGCATTTATTTGATCTTTTGTTATAAGTTATGATAAGCAGGATCCTGATTCTTCATATTGTAGGAACTTGTTCCATGCGTGCTAATCTCATTCGAACATGAGCATATACTTATGTGGAGAGGAAGGGATTGGAAGTCGTCTTTGACAAAACCTGTGAATGATTGTGATGTTAAAGCTGCGACTCCAGTCGTTGCACTGGTGGAAGATCAAATGAGTGAAACGATCTCACAGCGTGAGCTGCATCTGAGCATGACCGATCAAGCAGAGGATCCATCTGTATTACAAATAGATCGGACATCTCTAAACGTAAATACCAGTTCAACCACAGACAAGACTTGTGGAAGTCAGCCATTGACAAATAACGATGACAATTCTGCTGTCAGTGATTCTCAAGTTATTAGCGATATATTGGGTAATGAAGCAGTTCTGATGAATTCGGAGTACACTGATGAAATGCAGGACGCTTTATTAGAAAGTGTAAGCTTCAAAGAGAAACTCAAAGGCTCAAATGTTCTTGGTAAACCTGCAAACACAAGCAAGTTGTATGCAGATGGAGTTTTGCAGTTACGGGAAAAGGCTGTTGAGAGTGGAAGTGCAGTCATCTTGGATGACGGGGATTTGGATGCTGATACTGTTTATCAAAAAGCAGGTGCCTTTGCCAAGTCTGCTCCACCTGGTCCTGTGTTTAGACATGGAATCAGGAAGCCGCCCTCTCGGAAGCCTGACAAGCAAGACAACAAAGATGTAGAAGATGAAGAGATTATAGACCTTGAGGATTCAGAAATAAGTGTTACTCAGACAACAGGAAGCGGGAGGAGAAGCTATTCTGCTCGAAGAAACCAAAAATCTACGGAACAAAATCTAAATTCAGCTGCAGCAGGAAGCCTTGGTGTAGATGAACTAGCTAAATTACTGGCATTTCATTAACTGATATTTTTGTCTTCATCTTTCATAGTTATTTCATCTATTTTTCATAACTCATAACTTGTTTATATGATAAATTTTCTTCAATTTAATCGTTTTTCACATGTATACATATTAATAAAATTATTATACATATGTTAATGTAAATTATATATATATATATATCATGATATATTTATAAAATAAGATTTATGTATTTGAATAAAATTATAATATGTATATTTATATATAATAGGTATGTGATTTATATATAAAATTATAATTTCTATATTTGAATAAAATTCATCATAAATAAAATAAACTATCATAAATAAAATAAAATAAAATATATGGTTGATATATAATATAATATAAAATTATAATATGTGTATTTAAATAATATATATATGGATAAAAACATAGAATATATAGAATACATAAAATATACAATATATGTTTAAAATTCTAAATAAATTCATAAATAAAAATAATATGAAAATTAATATATAGATTTAGAGCATAACAGATGATATACAATTTTCATTATTAATATAATTAATATTAATTAGGTATTTGTCAAATATTTTAAGGGAATTTTTCTATATATACATAATTATTTTATGAATTGTAATATTTTTTTTAAAGTGGCATATTTGTATGTTGTTCCCGGTTGGCATCAGGAAGGCCCAAATCCACCCATTCGAAGCCCCAACTAAGCACCGAAACGAAGTCGTTTCTGGTTTACATTACATCCTCTTCCCTGAAACACAATCGCAACTTTTGTACAAAAAAGTCGCAGCTCCAGATTGCGAATCACAAATGGCAGGAGACATAGAAAAGATGGTGGCCGTAGGCCTCGTTTGGGGCTCTACCAATGCCTTCATCCGCCGTGGCGCCATTCTATGGGACAAGAAACCCCGCAAATTTGAGTCCACCGCCACTTCCTCCTCCTCCTCCTCACCAAATCTCTACAAGAGACTCCTCTCGTCACTTCAAAACTTGTTCAGTCTTCTCTTATTCTGGCAATACTCTGTTCCTTTCTTGTTTAATCTCTCAGCCTCTGCTACTTTCTTCGCTCTCTTAAGCGACGCGCCAATTTCTCTCGCCGTTCCTGTGACCAATGCCACAACATTCGCCGCCACAGCCATCTTTGGCTTACTTCTAGGGGAAAAGATACAAGTGGGGCTAGCCTTATTTGGTACGGGTATAATTGTGATTGGTATTTGGCTTTGTATTACATAATTCTTGACTGTAAATCTTCATGTATGTTTCCTAAATCAAGATGTTTTATCAAAATGATGTGATCTCAGTGGTATCATTAGTCTTTATCTGATCTCTTAATCTGAAACCATAATATCAATCTGCGCATTGCATTTTATTCAATGAAAACAATTGGTTGATATTGGTAAAAATCACAAAGAAAGGAACCATAAATGGGAGAAATAATGAAAATTGATACAAGTAATTAACCCGGGAAAACAAAATCTGGAGCTGCTGCAAATTTAGAATTGTGGCTCGAGACATTCTGGTGGAAGCTGTCCGTTGAACCGTTTAGTATCCTTACAGTAATCATAGATCATGTATTTTGATCTTACCCAGTTCATCTGACCCTGTTGGGCATGGCTTAACTGGCTGTATACTGGCGATGTCCACCAGTTACCAGGAATGTTTTTCGCGCATTCACTAATGCTGATTGCTCCATTCCAATAGCAAGCCCTTGGCCTAAAATATCTGTACCTTGCAATAAACGGGGCACTGTTCCAGTCAATCTTAACCAGCCCGCCTCTGGTTGCCCAGTTATCTGCATTCCAGAGGCTTGAGTACACCCTCATTCCTTGTTTGTTTGGGAAAGCTATGCCTTGGTTTTCGTAGTTACGGAAAACCCGAATCGGTATGCTGTCCACGTACCACCTGAAATTGCAGAGATGAATGGGATTTAACTAACTACCGGCTTCTAGATCAATTGTTAGGTACATAGTAAGGCAAGCTAATTACACGACTGCAGAAGGGTTCCAATGAATGGTGTAGTTGTGGTAATCGGCAGTTGGGTCAAACCAGGGGTAAAACTGCTGCTCCCTGCTTCCATTTCCTTGTGTGTAGATGTTTGTGTGGATGATATAAGGCTGTCCTGATACATTACCTAAGAACTCGAAGTCTATCTCATCATGCCTGTCTCCTATCGAGGATACCTGCACGAATGCAAATCTTTATGTTTGAAGATTTTAAAACGTGGAAAGCAGAAGTTGCCATTGTTTCCAGGGCTCCCTGTATGTTAGTAAAATCATCTTGCCATTAGATCTTACATAGTAAGCTGTTACTGTTCCAGCTGAGTTCTTTGGCACCAACTTGATCAACATTTGAATGCTTCCAAACAGAAATGCCCGCTTTGATACAATACCAGAACCTGAAATCCGTAAATGACAAACTTAAGTAAGCAGCGACGTAAGAAGTATTGGATCATATACAATTAAGATTAATCCATGAATGCTTTGTCACCTGATGTTTGGTCCAATACAAGTTGAAGATCGTCACCATTGCCCAGATATGCAGAATGCTGAGCACCCCAATAGAAATACATGCTCTTGGGAAAATTGGCATCAACAGCACTCAGATGAAATGCCATTACAAACATTAAGAGAGCTGCCAACAAACCTCGTAGACTCGCCATTTCCAACTCCAACGCGGACTATTTTCCTTGCTTGCTTCTACCAAAACCTCAGAGTTGAAATGGGATGCTTATAGTCCATAGAATTAGTTGCTTTTTATATGTAGATTGTAACCAGCAGATATGCCTTACGAATTAATTATTTAACTTGGAAAGGTATCTACTATTTCACGTTATGACATTCACAATATGCTAAATAATTGAGATCAAAACGTTGTGCTCTCCATGAGGTCGTTGATGTTCACAAAAAATATGTGCATAACCCACCTTCAAGTGGGCATTTTTTTTCTTAAAGACAACCCTACTTAACTAGATGTACCCTGTAAGAAATTTCAGTTTGAAAAGTTCATAGGCTGAATTATTCATATATCCGTTGCCTAATATGTCTACTTTGTTGAGGCAAAGCGATACGCGGTTGGAGTAGGAGAAGGCAGACGTCGTGGGGGAGACTAATGACAAATTGGACGAAGGAAGAGAGATGGGCCAGCTGTGATGTGGACGTGCTCGCCAATGGGGGGCGTTAGCATTTTATATGATCTGTCCCTATAAAATCTAAACACCTTGGAGTTAAGAGAAGTACATATCAGTTGTAGAAGGTGATAGCTATTCTTCAATCAGCATCATTCCGCAACGAAACAACTTCTTCAGTTGGAAAAAGCCATATTATATAATATGGTTGGCATGAGTTAGATATCTTCCATACGTGATCTTTAGTTACCATTAGATTCATGCATTAATAGTATTCAACTGCAGACCTATTCGATATCTTTACCTTATATTGGATATTAAAACTCAAAAATAAAAGGTTGTTTGATTTTAATGAAATATCAAAACCGTCATTTAAGCGGATCATATAGGAAAAAGATGCATCGAGAATTGAATCTGAATACATTATCCTCAATATAAAATAAACAGATTAACAACAAATGACTGATTAAATGGATGTAGGATATATAAATTATTGAAACAAACATAACTTCATCAAACTTCTTTTGATTAATTAATACGTGTGTGTGTATATATAAAGTCCATGTAAACCGATGTATCTTTGGTTCGTATCTCTTGCATCTAAAACCATGAACTGTATGGAAACCCTAATCCGAGTGTTCTTCTTTTCCCTGTAGATTTGCACTCACTAATTTAATTGCTTGCCTGGTACAATGGTTAAGGTTGCATATCTGGAAGCTGGGCCAACATTGCCTGGATTGGATTTATTCTTAATTATTACAATATGTTATAAATTAATGATAAAAGAAGAACGAGAATGCTAGAAGCTAATCAACCTCTTACTACTTTCTTTTCCCTCAAAAAAAGAGTTTTCGACATCTGCAAGTTACTGGATTTTGCAATCTTTGTTGTAATGACCGAATGATCAAAACATATTAAAATTTATGCAAAAAAACATTGTTTTATTTAAATGAGAAGAATTGTTCATCAAAATCTATCCGAAAATAAAAAAGAATTACAGAGAGCGTGGCCATGGCAGTCGTTCTTCTGTTGCCTTTAGTCTTAATCTCTTGGTGAATGAAGTTATTACCATTCAAAAACAGAAGCAAGAAAGATGAGTAGAAACATTTTCCAATACGACAAGAAACTATGGTATGAGAATCAGGAGTTGCTCATTTCTTTCAGAGTTGATAAACAAGAATAAAAACCCATTGGTCTTATGCAGAAAGTCAAACTAGCTACATCTTTCTTTCATATGACACATAAATATATATATTATATATATATATATATATGAAACTTTGGGCTAGCTGGTTCATCAATCACCTTTGCTGTGGACTTGTGTGAAACCAAAAGGCAGTACAGTTTCTGATTCTCTTGAAATTCCCCCCCATTATTCTTGTATGGTGTCGCCAAATCTCTGCATTGGATCCGACTGCTTAAATGGACAATCTGAGCTCCAAATCTAGTTCTTGACTTGACTCTGAATTGGGACTGTAAGAGCCCGTCGAGTTGCTCCTATGTTTCTTGTTCTTCTTAGGCATTGTCATGTCCTATTATGATTGATGGTGATGATCAATGTCAAAATTTCATAATCTACATCACATTGTAACCTTGATAGGGAGATTTTGAATGATTGTTAGAAATAGAACAAGACAAGTACCTCAACTTGTGGATTCATTGAGCCCGAAGGCTGTGCAAATTGTTGAGCATCCAAGAAGCTATTCCCTTGGTTCCAACTGATTCAAAACAAATCCAACATTTTGATTATAATTTGATGCGTACAGCCCAGAATATATATGAGGCCGACAAATTTTTAAGATATGACGTTATTTTATTTGTCATAGTTTCTTTATAGAAGAAGTCTGGTTTTATTATGTAAACTTGTATATATGCGTACCTTGCTGCGGTAGAAGGTTGGGAATCGCCATATGTTATGTTCGTTCTTTCATAATCACCTAACCCCATCTGCAATTATCACCCAAAAGAAATTGATGGTTTTAAGCAAAGCATTACATGACAGGAAGCTAAAGAGATGATTAGTCTAAAAAACAGTCAATTACAATGATAATATATGGATGCATGATTCATAAGCAAAGACAAGTGTTGCCTAACAACCAAAAATCAACCTAATTATGGCTTGGGGCCACAATGATATTATGTCTTACAACAAGGAACTAGGGTTAGAACTAGCTACTGCCAAAACGTCGTGAGAAATCTCATGAATTCTTGTACAAGAGCGATCTTACCATATCGCCATTGAATTGATTTCTTTTTGTTTTTATGTGTATAGAGATCTTGCTCAGCCTACAACATTTGCTTTTCATGGTTTTCTTTTCTTTATATGTATAACAAAATTCTAGTTTTGCTAATGTGATAATGAAAGATTTGACGCAATCTAACAGAAGGAATCTGTTCTTAGTAATCCTTCTTTACTTCCAATGCATATATGTTGCAAAATTTGGAAATTTCCCATATCTAGATATGTATAAAGTTGCATATTGATTTATAAAGAAAACAAAACTTGGAAACTCATTTTCAACAATCAAAGTAGAAGAGCAGTCTCATGTACCATGATATTAGGATGGAAACCATAGGAAGCTGAAGATGGCATGGCTGCTGATGAAGAATAAGAAACCGAAGATGATGGTACGGATGAATAAGCTGTTTGCATTCTTATATCCTCCTGCATACGTTTTATAAACACAAATATTGAATACTTGTTATCAATAAAATCGTTAAACCCTATATATGAAAAACCTAATTGAATTCCATAATTCTAACACAGGTAAAAACTACAGCCAGTCTATGAAGAAATACCTGGTGATTGAAATTGGAAGGATAAGGAGTATGAAGAGAAGGATGGTAGGCACTACCCATTTGGCCGTGTAATCTGATCTTCTCCAACTGGGCAACCCCAAGTCCTCTTTGCGGCTGTTTAGGCTTGTCTGAGTTACTTTTCTTGCCTTTTCTTGAAGACCCCGATCTTTCATTTCCCATGTTTGGCTCTCCATAATAACTGCTACCCATATCTCTTCTCTTTTCTTTTCCTTCTCCTAACTACTTGATCTCTCCGTCTGTCGGTCTGTGTTTTCAGAGAGAAAGCTACAAGAGAGAGACAGAAAGATATTGATATGTATATATAGATATAGATATATATAAATATACGATCAACGTCTTGCAAATCCCAAGCTTCCTTCCTTTCTTCCTTCCTTTCTTTCTTTCCCCTACTACAAAAAGATTCAACTTTAATGACAAGAAACTGCAAGTGCTCAAGAATCAAAGATCTTGAAAAGACCCTTTTTAAGCTGTTTTTTGCTCTCTCTAATAATTATTGCATCGCTGGATCAGATTGTGTACAGATTCAATACAAAATATATACTTAATTAGATTTTATGCTCTTTTTTCTTCCTCCACCTTCTGTTTTGCCTACACCTTTTTCTTTTTCTTTATTATTTTATCTGAACTTATCTATAATTAATTTATCAATCTATTATTATTATATATCCAAAAACCAACCAATATTATATACACAAACACACACACATATATACATATATATACACTCCCCCTTCTTTATGGACTTTGCAGACTATGCCTTGACAGTGACTGTGCTTGATGTAATTTGTGATTAAAATTTTAACATTATGGTAAATAAAAGAGGTTTGAATATGAATTAAGATTATAGTAATGGGGATTTAATATCTTAGAAGAAAGGTCATTCTTATTCGATTTGGATTAATTTGTGATCTAATGTTACTAGATTATTGGCACAGATGTAACAAAAAGATTCGATATTATATATAGCACTTAAGAATTCTCCCACAATTTAATTAATATATATGCATTCCTCTACTATTTAAACATGTTCAAGTTTTTAGCTTTGAGTAATGCAAATTAATCCTACTTTATTATATACATCAACCGGACATTATTATTATTATTATTATACTGTAGGTATGATCCATTAATACGGTCTCAAATAATTATTTGCATGCATGAACAATAAATATATTTCTTTTCCAAAAAAAAAAAAAGGAGTCGTGGGTTAGGGTTTAATGATTCTTATGATGTCTACCCAAATCAAGATCACATTGCATGTCAATATATATTCATTACCAAATGTAAAACCTAGCAATATAAAATCTCTTCTCATATATTTTTACATTAAAGATAACGAAAATTTAGGAAAATGACGTAAAATCCATAAATAAATATGATTTCGGATAATATAGCTTCAGCATTATCTAAAATATTGATTAAATACGTAATATAAAAAGCAACAAAAAATGAATATATGAATAGGATATATGACAAGGTCGAGAGGGGGGAAAGATTGATGGAAAGGAAAGGTAGTAATAATATTTGATGTATGGACCACATTTACATGTGGCTTTTTTCTAATTTGTCGCAGCCCTCCCTCCCTCCCTCCCACACCTTATAAATATTTATAATTATAAATCTCAACACCCAGCTGTAAAAATTCCCCACGTAGAAACAAAAAACAAAATGATTGTAAGAATTAATTAGGACCAAATCTCATTTTACCATTATGGGATTCTGCTTATATAATTAATATGGAATAAAATAATAAAATTAATGGATTTTGAAGAGTTAATAATGGTAGATTGTATAGATAAGATGTAGGAATGGGGTGTGATTAATATGAAGGGAATAGGTAACAATAATTTCCAAGTAGATACGAATGGAACCAAATCTAATTGAGCTGTTTAACGCATGATCCGTGGGTCATATTTTATGAGTTGTTGTGGGGGGTGGAAAAGTGAGAATCCTCCAATTTCTTAAACTAACATGTGAACACTTTTCCAATTACTCAAATACCCCCTCTCTATTATTCATTCATTCATTCCAGTATTCATCTTCATTTTGACCTATTAATTTGAATTTGAATTCAATCAGTACTTTTCCAATCATGTTTTCATTATTAGACTTGGTTGAATAAAAAAAAAATAATTATTTAAATATGATTGATATTAATGAAATTAAATAATTAACAATTAAATGTAATATATTTCTGACATATTTTAATTGTCTCGGTCAATGAAGGCCAAGATTTAGTAAGTAATTTGGGAATTCTTGTTATTATTGATTATCATTAATCTTTGAAACTCCAATCATAGTTTACAAAAAATGTACTATGTTAACTTGCTTGCTAATTTTAATTTAGCTTCAGTTGTAATTCGTGCATAGAGTGTGTGTGTGTGTGTATATATATATATATATATATATATATATATGAGAGAGAGAGAGAGAGAGAGAGAGATTGGAGTATAATTTCCATGCTTTTTGAATATACATCCAGAGTTGAATTTCTCAAAAGAATAAAGCTTAAATCTCACAAGCTAAGGTCAAGACGGTGTCGCCTTAACGAGTTGGTCAAATTCTTCGAACTCATTCCACTCATCACCACTATATACATCACAAAGGCTTCATCTCTCGTAAATATTGTTTTTTTTTTATATATGATATAATTTCTGATTAATATTTTATATAATAATGATTAAATTGTTAAAAATTTAGGTAGACTCCAAGAAAATGGTAAAGAAATAATAAAATTTAAAAATAGAAGATGGGAGGGGAGCAAGTAAATGAAATATATAAAAAGAGTTATAATAATGTGAATTTGGAAAGGGGAGAGCATGCAGCCAAGGGGAATTCATTAAAATATTGGATTACCGATGCTGGATGCAACCTCAGAGCAAGCAAGCAAGCTCACTTTAATATTACATTATTCATATCTTTCTATGTTTATAAGCATTTCTTTAAGTCATGTCGTGAATCAGCTGATTCAAACCAAGTTTTCTGCGTTCAGGAACTTCATCTAAACTAGCCTCACTGTCTTTGTTTCACATATATATATATGGTGCTTATCACATGAAATTGGCTAATAGTAGAGCGCCATCTGTTATGCATTTCAGCCTCGTATTTATATTTTAATTAAAATAATAATCATACCAAAACCATTCATTTCTTCCTCAACAAGATAAAAAAATATAGAAAATTAATTTGTTTCAAAGCTTCCAACTTTGAATATGCTCATGTCAAGTCTCAGTTGTCATGACCTTTCTTTCCTCTTTATTATAATCATATTTATTTTAAGATATATCTCATCTAACCAAAAATATCGATTACATCATAAAGTTATCAATTATATCATAAAATAATTATTTTATTTAAAAATACATATTTATAAAAATAAATAAATAATTTAAAATTTATTGATGGTTGAGTCGTTTATTCTATATATAATTAGCTTGTAATTTATTCACAAATCCTTTTTAATCTATCTACAAAATTATAATTCAAAATTTATTTAACTTAAAATTCAAAATAAATAATCTTTGCAATAAGATATATAATTTAATTTTAAAATCATCTTTCTCCTTAAAAGAAATTATAACTGAAAACGCATAATTAGGAGCGAATTGAGAAGTGATTAAGAGAAGATAAAGGAAAAGGAAAGACAAGGTTGAGTGGGGGAGGGGGATAGAAGAAGAGAGGATATCTACAGTAGATTGAGGCACATGCTAAGTTACAGAGAGTGTGCATTACTCCACATGATTTCTAAAACAAATTAAATTCCTAGGAAAACGTTGTCTATTATTATATAAATTGTTTCCAGATTTCCAAATCAACCCCAAATCTTTTCTTTATTTATTTTTTTATTTTATTTCCTCATTAATTGTTCAATTATATTACGGTTCGAAAATTGTGTTGCATTCATTAATATTATATATATATATATATATATAATATTTGTTTATCTATCATTTACTTTTCAAGCAACCCTTATGACAAATTTTCCTCCCTATTTACTCTTTTTTCCCATTGATTTTTTTATTTGGCTGAATTCTATCATTTTAATGAAATATAGCAAATGGATTTTTGGAATTTTTTATTTGTAATTTATTATTATTATTATTATTATTATTATTATTATTATTATTAATAAAAATGTAATGGCAGAGGGAGCTTAATATGATGTGGGTATGAAAGGGTAAGTTGATATATGTAATAGTGGGATGTGTTTGGTTGAGTTGACCTCACCATTTCAATTTTCTTCTTTCTATTATTGCAGTTGCTCTTGCCAAAGAATCTGCTTTTCTCCATTTCACTGGAAACCAAATTCATCCACCTGATTCAATATCACTTGTTTCTCTTTTTTTTTTTTTAATTTTAATCTTTCTTTTCATTCTTATAATTAGATTTTAATCATTTAAAATACCCATTTAGGATATAATTTATTAAATTAATTTAAACATAATTATGTTCAAATAAATAATATAATAATATCAATCAAATACATCTAAGCATAACTAAAAATTCTTAAATCAATTAAATTATATATTATTCATATTAATATATCTAAATTTTTAAATAATGAATGGAAGTGAAAGTTAAGTTGATGAAAAGGAAACAAAGTGGAGTATGATTGTTTAAGGAGATATGGGAAATTAAGAAAGGAGAATAGTAGTATTGATGTTGAAGATGAAGACATTCTCAAAAAGATTTTGATCAAGTTTATTCCATAAGTCTATGAACAATGAATCTTCCTGTCTACACAAATAAGATAACGAGATTTTCCACCAATGAATCTTCTCTTCTCATTTTATATTATAGCTCTATCAAATCACATTGTTTAATTTAATTATTTTATTTCATTATAATTAATTTAAAATAGCAACAATTTAATTCTAATGAAAATGTTGTGATGCTCCGCATGTGTAAGGCACCAACCAATCCACCTTTTCGTATTTCTTTCCTCTCACTATACACAATCTTCCATTAGAGAAAAAACCCAGTTGCCATAACTCATTCTTATTATTTATTATGCTTTTTCTTTAATTAATTTGATGTTTAATCTTGCTTAATATAAGATTAAATTAAGGAGGAGCCAATCCAATTTTATACCATATAGTAAGAAAAAATTAAAAATGTTTATAAGGGAGTTTTGATCTTGTTGGCTCCCCATCTATATCCCTGATGCCAATCGTGGGTCACTATATGTGTGTATATATATATATATATAAATGAAGAGGTTAATGAGGTTTGGCGTACCATGTGATTATACGCAAACATATAATTAGTTAATTATAAGAAGGGTTTGCCTAACCATTAAAATATGAAAATGATTGATGAGGTGATGAATAAATAAATATATAAAGCGTATGAATCTTACAGATAGCTAGATCTTCTGAAAGCTTTTACAGAGAAAGAGATGAATATATATAATGCAGAAAAACGCATAGCCATGAATCCATATATATGTTTAGCATAAATGGAAGATTTCCTTTTGCTATAATATAAATGGAAAAATAGTCTTTATGACATGTATATTTGTGGCACAACTGGAATTGGGTCCTTGAAAACCACAAAGGTATATCGATCCTGATTCTGTCCCACATGTGGAGATGCTCCACGATCGAACACTTGGCTTTCTTTGGATTATGGCAATCCATTTGCTTTATATAATACTATTTTTCTTATAAGAAGTTCACCACTATTCAAATTTAATGCAATTGGGTCCTCATTTCTGTCCTCCGTTTCTTTTTTTTTTTTTAAATATATATATATAAACCAACATCCCCAATGCCCTTATTTTATCATCTATCTTGGATATGGTTTCTGATATAAAATTTCTATTGTCAGAAATTTTGTTTAAGAATCTTCTTTATGCGTGCATTATCATGTTTTCTTTTTTCCCTCTTATAACTTTTGGGTGTTGCATTGCATGTATGTGTATATATATATATATATATATATACATTTCTAGCTTTATAGTTCTAGATAATTGATGATCTGTCTCTTAGGTTTCTTGTTACTTAAAGCTGATCCTCATTTAACTTTGAAAGATTGGATCTTCCAAAACTCCACCACCTCCTCAACATAATTCATTCTGATCGTACGAAAAAACCCAAAAATCTTTTAAAGTGACGATAATTACCCACTTAATGATTTTTAAGTAGTCTAAACTTGATGGAGATGCATGAAAAGGGTAATTGGTTAGGTACAAGCTGACACAATACAGTGTCACTCCTCCACGTGAGCAATAAAAACAAAATAAAGGAAATGGCTTTTCACATCGGGAGTAAATTTGACCATCTGCCTATATAAAAAGAAAACAATTATTAACATAAATTTTGTTGGATTAGTGTAATCCAAGTGTTGATGAAGTCATTAGTGAGCTACTTTTTAATGTATCCACACCATGCTTTTATTAAATTATTACTTCTTTTCCATCAATCTTTGAATCGAATTTGCTTATATTAATGGTTTTGAAGCAGAAACCCTAGCTTTCATGCATGCATGTGCTCATCTACTTTGATTTTTTTTTTTTAAGTTCATGCTTCTACCCTATTCACATTACTGCCTTTTTTCCTTTAAAGCTATTTTTCATATTTATTATTTTTTTTACGTCACTTTTATTTTAAGAATGTGCATTATAATTACTTCATTTTAATATGAATAATAAAAAAGTCTATTCCATAGATGAACCCATTTATATATCATAAGGGTTTCTTCTTTATTTATAAATATCAAAATTTAGTGTCTAGTGTTTAAAAAGGATCAAGCGAATTGATAAAAGTTATGTCAAATCAATTTTTATATTATAAACAAAAAGGAAAATAAATCTATTAAAAATTAAAAATTATTTTTTTATTATTTATTGACTTGATCTATATAAAAAGACATGAGACATGAATTTGAATTAGATGTAACATCATTCAAATCTTACCAAACTCTTTTTTTTTTAAAAAAAAAGAGACCAGCATTATTCATCATTCACTTAACCACAAGGAGCCAATAACCCATCAAATGGGCCTAGAAGAAAGTCTTGAACAACTCCACGATTATTGGATTCTTGGCTCATAATCGTTGCAACGACATACTACACAGAGGAGCCTATACAAGGCCCGTTCGGGGCTGCTGCAGGAAACACTGAACTGATCCAGGCATTTGAAAATTTCCAGTTGTGATTGTTGCTGATTAGATCTTGGGGGTCATTAAGACAAGAAAGGCATATGTTCCTATGTCTATCCTCAGACTTGAATTCGGTCAAATCTTCGCAAGATATCTGTCAGATAATCACTGTTTCATGATGCAACTCTCAACTTTCATGGTGAATGATAATGAGCAAACATAATGAGTAAATATCTGCAGTGAAATCAATCATTCAAATACAAATAAAAAACAAAGCATAAAAAGTGTTGATAGTTGCAGTACATATCAGTTTTCAGTCTGTGTGAGAGACAGATGGAGCATACAAGCAAATATTCACCCAAATATCGTACGTTTAATCATTCAGAAAATCAGATTACATGAGAAGGAATTACTGAAAGAAACGCCCTATAAAATCCTGCTACCAACTTAATAACAGTTAAAGGATCCAACTTTCGGGTCCCCCTCGCCGGTTTGATCTTCCGTGCCTGATAATTATCCTCACTGTTTAACATTTTTTGCACTTATCCGTTGCTCTTGGGGCTGCAAGATGCAGATTTGAAAATGTTCAGTATTTAGGATTACCATTATACCGGTTACAAGAGGAGAGAAAATGTGACAATTGGGTTGAGGGAACATACCTAGGCCAATTGCCTCTGAACTTTTCATTATCCTCAGCCTCCTGCAAGTTTCCATGAACATCCTGCAACAATCATATCAATTCCAAATGCAAGGAATTCAGTCTCACGGATGTAAAAAATGCTACCAGGCATTAATCTAATATATATTTGCAAGCTGCAATCCACTTACTTCCATGGAACATCGCCAACAAGCATCCAATCACCATCTTTGTCTTCGTAGGTGAGTACATATTCAGAACCATGAACAAGATCCATCAATCGACTTTCACTCAATCCGTCTCTGCTGCCAAATCCACGGGAGTTGCATTGACCTGAAACAATGCATATATTCAGAATTCAACTTCCTTCATAATATGTGTGCTACGTACTCATTCTTTTCCACCGATGGAAAATTAAGGGCATAAAATGAAGGAGTAGTTTACCAATTGTAAAGCAACCAAACATCGTTTCAAGCCCTGAAGAGAGTTCCATATAACTGCTGTAGGTTTTGAGATCAATTTTCCTTAGATATGGAGCACCATCCATGCTGACCTTGATATACAGGCAACCTGATCCTAGCTTGACTTCTCTATTACCATTATCGTCATTCTTTTGAGGCTGAGAAGCCATCGTGTTCTTTCGGAATGAACGAATTGGTGGCCATCCCACAACTTGTGCCCTTCCAGAAATAAACACAGTGAACCGATAAAACCTACTGGCTCAAGAAATCGTCCTAGTTTGGAATGTTACATGTAATCTAAACATAGAATTTGATAACACATTGTAAATTTCATGCAGTGGATGAAGAAGGCGAGAAAGTAAGACAAATCGGCAGAAGAAGAACAAGTTCAATTTGATGTTGCATAAAACCATGGAAAACACTTAGTAAAGAGAACCGAGTTGTCGTGCAGAAGGGAAGAAAACAGAACCCAACCGTTTCTCTATTGATGAGAGAAGGTCTCAGTACCAAATGAAACTCAGAAGTTCTATTTCTTTGCTGATAAAGTTAAATAATGGAAAATCTTTTGCTTTGTTTACAAGAAGAAAACTCAATAGGTCGAATTCGTTGTTTCTTCTCTTGCTAGTCATCTAATACATCCAAAAGCAAAATGAAAACTGCAACCTATCACATAATTTGAACAGATAAGGCTTGAAGATGGATTTAGGAAGATAAGAGTTAGGTAAGTTACTTGGAAGCAGAAAGAGCTTCAACTCCAGCAACTTGGTTCTTGTCCTGAAGAACAGGTTTAGGGGATTGAGGCAACCCGTCTTTAACCAGGGCAGCGGAAGGTTCAGATCCAATATTAGCAGATGAGAAAACCCAGTTGGCAGCAGAGCCACCATGAATTGCAATGGAGAAACCTCTTTTAGCCCCTGAAGTGACGAAGTTGCTGCTGATGTTATCAACAATATTATTCTTTAAGCAGCCATTATTATCTCTGTCAGGTGATTCAGAGCCAGGCAAACCAAGTCTTAACTCAGTAGCTTTCAAATTAAGACCATTGGTAGACAAGTTTTTATCATCATGATCACAGTTTTTAGTATCCATTGAAGAAACCTGAGATGATAAGCCTATGTAATCATGCTCCAAGGACGTAGACATCAAATACACAAGAGCTCTCTAAAAACCATAAATCCTGAAACAAGTTGGAGAAAACCCAAAAAGGAAAAAGCTTATTTGTAATGAAAAGAGAAATAAAAATTACAAATTAAAGGATACGATGATAGGATTTTATTCATATGCTGATGTGATGATGAAACTATAACTGGAGCAGCTGTTTTTCAGGTTTTCACTCTTTCCATATAAGAGACATATTCTATTATTAATTTATCAGACCAAGTGCCTTTTATTTCTTTTAATTTAATATTAAAAGTGCATGGATGGTGCTAACATGCACTGACGGAAGAGTGACTAATATGCGCCGTGGAAGTTGTTCAAGGAGCAGAAGATAAATGGACAAAAATGATTCGGTCATTGAAGTTTCTTTTCTGGTTTGGTGAAGAAGGGGAGCAGAGAAATCAGATCAGATGGGGAAGATCTCTGCTGCTTCTGATGTAGAGATTGTTTCGGATGTTATGTTGTTTGGATGCTGAGAAAATCCAAAAGCTTTCTTAAATAATAACATATATTACGAAATAAAAAAGATAAACGGGAAGGGGGGGAATTTAGAAAAAGCTGACAGCAGAGAAACTCTTTTCTAATTTTTAAATTAGAAGGTATAATATTAAATATGAAATAAACATATATTATTATAATATAAATAGATATAAAATCTTATACAACATGAAAGGGGAGGGGAGAGAAATGAGGAGGATGGGGAAAGAGAAAAAGAGAAGGATATTATGAATAAAAATAATAATGAAAGATGTTGGGTTATATTTCAAATATTTGTACGTTCTATGTTGCGTTGTTGTTGGGATTTGACGTATGTTAGATTTTCCCGGAAAATGTGCTCGGATTCTTTGGCTTTTTTCTCTTCATTTTCTTTAATCGTCAATATAATAATAAGACAATGTTTTGCTCTTCTATATGTGTTCAAATATTCATCCTTTCATTACCTATTAATTACTATGTGTACATCCTGTCTCCACCATTACAATTGATCATCTTTTTTTCTTATTCTTTGTCATGGGTTTAATTTATGAACCACGTATGTATCAATCTAAACTAAGCAAAATCAAAATAAATAAATATCTTCATGACTCATGGTATTACAAGATCCTATTGTTTTACTATTAAATCATTTAAAATTTTATATTTTTTACATATGATTCTATGATTTTAATGATATTTATTATAAAAATATCATTAAAATTCATACAATTTGTTAGTTTACGTGTAAACTAAACATTTCTTCTATTCATGCTTTGGTATAATTGAATTATAATTATTTAGATATTTATTATGATTTAATCTTTTCTTTTTAGATGATTATACTTGTATTTATTTATAGTGTAATGAAAAAAATATCTAGTTGATATCTTCAAAATTAAATATTAGTAAATAAAAATGTTAAAATTTTAAGATATATAATACCTGTAAATAATTTAGTTATTATTTATTTACATCATGTTATTATATCATTTATTTATGTAATATTTGAATGGTATTAATTTATTTATTTTTTCATTACATATGTTATTAATTAATTAATAATATTAAATATATTAGAATTATATTACGTATATTATACATTAAAAAATGAATTGAATATGATCCATTAAAAAAATTGAGCCACATTAGAGTTGATGTTAATTTGGGTTTAAATTATGATTATAATTAAAAAAAAAATGGTTAGAGCAAATTAAACAGGGAAAAAAAATCCCAAGATCCCCATAAAAAGCAGCACCTAACGAGACAAATGGTCAAGTAAAAGAAAGGTAATAAAAAGAAAAGATTTGTTTATTTATTTATTTTTGGCTTTTAAGCACCAAAAGAGTCTTTTAAGTATTAAACAATGCGCAAGGTGGCAATATGGAAGTCATAATCAGAGCAAAGACTTGCAGATCACAAAAGGGTAAGGAGGAGACAGTATGAATCTTCAAAACAGCACTATCCTGACCCCATCACAAGATTTGATTCAACCTTCAACATATTATGATTATTCAATTCAAAATCATCATCATCTTAATTAGCAACATAACATGCTCAAAACCCTTATTTTTACGTAGAATGTATAGCACCAATATCATGTTTTCATATCATTATCATATTGAAATCCTGGTCTCATTCTATAATAATAATAATAATAAGGTTGAACCTTTTCTTGTGCAAAGTACCAGATGAAGTGATTCATCATAACCTTAGGTTAAAAAAGAAAGTAAAAATATGCTCGAGCTGCAATGTTCTTGATAAATCAGACTGCTTCATGGACCCCACCACTTATTTGCCATAGGAATGCTTTGCTTTGCTGCTTATTCAAAGATGCTATTTCCCTGCACTTGTCGTATTGGAATCTTTTAAATTCGTTTTTCTTTTCTTTTTTCTTTTTAAAGAAAATAAAGAATAGGGTTTCCCTGTTTCAACTTAAAAGAATATGATTCTTGCATATAAAAATCATGCAGTGCACGAATGCTATTTTCTTAGCATTAAATTTAAGCCTTTAGTTCTTTTAAAGAAATGGAATGAGAAAGATTGCTATGTTTGATGGATTAATCTTGTTTAAATTTGGCTTTTGGTTTACTTTCATCAATAATATAAATTTTGGAGAAGAATTAAATGAGATTTAGATTGCTTTTATTAAATACTGTACCCGGCAATCATATAATTTGCCAAAAAAAACAAAATCCAGGAGGAAGATGGTCCATGAATACCAAACATATTGTACATCATATATAAACAGTGTCTGTATATAGGCAAGTTCTTGTGTAGTCTTTGTCACGAAGAAAATTATCTCCGTCATGAAGCATTAGCAACACAGGAAAAAGAAAGAAAAGAAAAGTATTAATGGAAGAAACGATTGAGTTCAGCTTTGATGATTGATTCAAATAAATAAGCTTTTTCCATGAGCACTGCATGCACGTGTGGTTATGGAATATATATAGAATTGAGCTACATATGCTTCTTCTTCTTCTTCTTCTTCTTCATTTGCTGTCAACTTGTTATCTACTTTAAATAATAAGATCAAATTATAAACTTTTTATTCTTTATTACGGCTTTCAATAAATATTCAACTTTTAAAAAAGTTTAATATTTAAAAAGTATTTATTTTTGGAGCATAAAACAAAAAAGGGATTTTCATGGGAGGAGGTTATTTGACAAGTATAAGTATAATGATGCTGTAAGCAGCCAATTAATGACTTGGTGTTCCTATAAGCACAAATGCTCCTTAATGGAGACTCCTCACACGTTCAAATTAGTGGACTTTCCGTGGGTCTCTTTTCAGCTTGAGACTCGATAGAGACAAGCAAAGCCAGCATGCAAGCAAGTCGTTTATTCTCACTAACCCGTATTTATTAATAAATGAATATAAAATTTCCATTCGAAACCTGTTTTTGTTTAATGGGTTAGAAATATGAAAACCAAACTTGACCTCATAATCAGCAAGAACCTGTTCATGCATTGCAGGTTAAGCCATGTATCCAATCAACTCCCCCAGGTTTATTGTCCTTTTCACTTGCTTCCCCAGCTCAAACTTTGTAGCCATATTAGTTTGAATAATTCTCTAAATAAGTAACTTTCTGATCTGATAAATCATCGTCCAAGTTTCACTAATCCATTATTTTCTTTTTAAGATGTATCCTTTTTGATCAACTGTTATTTCATGTAAATTAATGTCAAAAAATAATACATATAGCAGTTGATACATCATGATTAGTGAGCAGCATTTGTAATTTTCATGCAGAATCTAGGGAGTTGAATCACCTTTCACTATCTATTTACCACACCAGGATGCACGGGAAGAGCTGAAAACCAGAGTAATGGTGAGGACAATTTAACCAGACTGGCTTTACACTTGACATCCATGCATCTTCTGGAATCAAGAAAGCAAGCATTTCAGCTTAATAAATCATAACAGTATGTTCATCATGTTAACTGAAGAAACAAAGTTTTCAGGTCAGCAAGATCCTCACTCCCTATGACAGCAACTGGGATAAAATCAGCTCAGTTCCATTAGTTTAGCATCCCTTTCTGCTGGACTAAAACACCAACTAGGCCAATCAAAGCTCGGAAACAAGTAAAAGTGGCAGCAACCAATCCATCATTTTCATCCTTTTTCTTAGAGCCCACCAATGGCCAATAACATCAATAATTAATAATCAAAGTGTATCCATAACCAGTAGTGAGATAAGATTACGAGAGACCCATGAAAAGTCCTAACCGTTTCTTTTCTTTTCTTGTCTCAACATTCAAGTTCAAGTTCATGAATGTTTTCGATTTGCAGTGATGAGAGTGATGAGACTGATATATTGAATAATGGAAGAACAAATCTTTATTTATCAATGCATATATATAATCAAATACCACGGCAAATTTCTTATTTGCATCAAATAAATAGCTCAATTATTGATTTGATGTAAAATGAAAAAATATTCAGGATTTGATATATTTTGATACTTATATGCGAGTTATTTTCATTATCAGTAAAGTTGGCGAGATGGCACTTAGACCTAGACATCATTTAAAGTGACGGCCAATCCTAATACCATTAATATTTTGTCAATTGATTTGATTAAAAAGCTTCACATTTATTTTTAAAGTTCACAAGTTCAAATACTCCCAACTGTTCTTTTTTACAAATATTTTAATATTAATTTCATATTAATAATATATTAACTCCTTTTTTAATAATTACTATTTATTTTTAATAATATTCAATTATTTATTAAATTATTTTATTGAAAAAATAAAATATTAATTTCATATTAATAATATATTAACTCATTTTTAATAATTAATATTTATTTTTTGTAATATTCAAATTTTTAATTAAATGAATAATAATATATTTATTAAATTATTTTGTTAAAAAATGAAAAAATTACATTATTGAAAAATAAAAGAACAATCAATATGTGTAAAAGAACAATAATATATTTATTAAATCATGAAAAAAATGTATATATTTATGAACAATAATATATTTATTAAATTATTTTAACTCATTTTTTAATAATTATTATTTATTTTTAATAATATTTGAATTTTCAATTAGATGAATAATAATATATTTATTAAATTATTTTATTAAAAAATGAAAAATTTATTGAAAAATAAAATAACAATCACTATTATAAAAAGTTTATGTGTAATTTTTAGGATTAAGATGTGAGATACTATAAAAAAATTTATATGTAATTTCTATTTATAATAATTAATTGATTATTTTTTTCAATAATGTAATTTTCTCATTTTTTGATAAAAAATTTAATAAATATATTATTGTTCATCTAATTGAAAATTTAAATATTATTAAAAATAAATAATAATTATTAAAAAATGAGTTAATATATTATTAATATGAAATTAATATTTTATTTTTTAATAACATAATTTAATAAAAAATTTGAATATTATTAAAAATAAATAATAATTATTAAAAATGAGTTAATATATTATTAATATGAAATTAATATTAAAATATTTATAAAAGAAAAATGGTCAAGAGAATTTGAACTTGTAACCTTTAAAAATAAATGTTATCTCACACCCACATTTATGACATGCCTTGTGTGTGCACTATATATTGATGTGTATATGATCAATGAATGTGAATGTGATATATGATATCATTATACGTATGTATATGAATGTTAATTATGTCATGAGGTTGTATTTCTTGATTAAGTTGATATGCATAACGTATGAATGCAATGATGGAATGTTAAATGTGTTATGAGGAGAGAGGATTGGTATTCTAGACATTATGGTTGTGTATTATGATTGGATTATTGGATTAGGTACCTTGGGAGTAAGTTTAGAATGGCTTTTGGTGAAGGTTTGATTGTGGCACGGGCATACCAGTCATGAGGGGAGAGTGGCAGTGAGCTCTTGGAGACTGTACGGGCGTACTGTTTGGTTGTACGGTCGTACCATTGCTCGCAGGAAAATCGATGCATTAGTAGCGTATCAGTCATTTTACGATGGTGCAGGCGTACCAACGTATGGTACAGTTGTACTGAATGAGGCCTTTGGGTTGGTACGGGCGTACATACCGAATCCGTATGGCCGTACGCGACTTAATTTTGACTTTTCAATGGATAAACATTAGCCTTTTTCTCACTTTTGCTTATCCTTATCTTTCCTAAACCCTTAGAAAACAGAGTTTAGAGTGGTTTAGTGCTAAAGAAGTGTGAGAGCTTGAAGAGGAGGGATAGCTACCGAATTACGAGTATACGCTAGGTGTCGTATTGTCACAGGTTTGTGCTAGTGTGATGTTTTGCCCTTTTGTGTTGCTATGGGACCTAAGTAAGGTCTGGAAGTCATGTCTCATGTTTATTGACTATGTGTTTTCCTATGTTCTCTCATGATGAGCTTGGCTTACATCCTTGCAAGCATCATTTACAAAGTATGACATGTATTCCATATGCATAAAGACATTCATGGCATGCATGGAGATGTATGAGGGAAAAAGAAAGGAAAAGAGAGAGATGATAGCAGAGCTATATGCTCTAGACATACTAGGTCATACAGATTATGGATTCCCTTAAAGAATCATACAATTTAATGCCCTCCTACCAGAGATGAGTCTCGAGACCTACAGTACAGAAATGGGTTCATAGAACCACACAGTTAAATGCCCTTCTTCGGGAGATGAGTACCGGTACTTACAGGAACTCAGTATGTAAGAGAATTATGCACAATTATCCAGGAAAATAAGAGGGAGTGTAAAGAAAAGAGGAGGAGGGAGAACGCATAGCATGATTGTATTCTAATCCTATACATTGGGAAAGGCAATGTGTCCACTTATGCTCATTTGATGATGATCGAAATGATATGATGATTGATGTTAAACGTGATTGAAATGGTTATGAATTAGGATATTGTTTTATCTTTGGTTCATGCTTGAGTACGATTATGATTTGTGTGTATATTTATATCTGTCTAGCACCATTGAATTTTATACTCAACGTTTATCATTTGATGAATGTAGGTACTGAGTCTTCAGGTGAGCGTTCAGAGAAGTGACCGACGGGTTCATCACAGAGTCAGATTGTGCGAGAATCTTATTCTCAAAGCGGTACTTGACATTTGAAGCATGCTCCTACCATTTTGTTAATATAGTTCTTATTGGTCATAGAGGCATTAGTTGTTATTGTATTTTTGGTGGTGACACTTTTCAAAGGGTATATATGTATTTGTATTGAACTCTAATGTATAAACTTGAGCAATGATATGTATATATATATTAGAGTTATTTTTTTATTTTATATCAAATAAAAAATTTAACCATTTATTTGATCTAAATACAAAAATTACCCTCAAATACCATTCATTAAGGCTTTTTTTTTAAAAAAAATAATTAGGTAAACATTTTGTAGAGATAGTATTTTTAATACGAGTTATTTGGGAAAATACATTAAAATATATTATTATAATTTTTGAATATACATAAATATATCTTATTATAATTTTAATCATAGTATCAATTCAATTTTATTAATTTAAAACCAATAAAATTTCAATAATGTTTCCCGGGGCCAACCATGAATTTTTCCTGGTAGTGTATATCATCCATTCAGGTCAAAGGCCGTATCCATAGTTATTTCCAT
This sequence comes from Dalechampia spathulata, assembly GCA_948192965.1. Lineage (NCBI taxonomy): Eukaryota > Viridiplantae > Streptophyta > Magnoliopsida > Malpighiales > Euphorbiaceae > Dalechampia > Dalechampia spathulata. The sequence continues at coordinate 31,625 of CANYBF010488308.1, forward strand.
AAAAGGGTAGCATCTTCACCAGCATGCCAGCTGACTGTAGCAATGTTTTTCGTGGAAATTGAGGTGGTTGAAATCCTCTTGGAGCAACAAATGGCACGTATAAATGGTCATTATAAGCTCAAGTATCTCTGATATGAAACCAAAAGAAAAAGAGAGAGAAGAAAAGAAAACTCAATTTTGGCATGATTAGATCCACAATGGAAGACGTCGAGCAACTATAATATGGTGGAGTTTGACATGATTGGCTGGATTTTCTTGAAGTGCTTGAAGATATAATATGGTGGAGTTTGACTTGGTCCGCATTTACATAGCATCCCCTCACCAGCTGCTTCTTCGGGCTATTTGTCAAAACAACACTTTGGATTTTAAATATTAATCACGCTTTGCAGTACACGAAATCGATATCAACGAAAAATATGGACATTAAACATCAAAGAAAACACAACGGGAAACAACTCATGAAAACCTGACAGGATATGAAAAGATACTGACTTGACACCAGTTACTCCATTCCTCACCAGACATCCCAAGAATTCAATGAATGGTGAACCGGCGACTAACTTGGAGGAAACTTCATGGGCCGCATTCCCCTCGGTCCCCTACTTCTGCTTCAAGTCTTCTGCTGGATAATGATAAATGGACATGCAGTCACTAGTTTTGAAGGTCTATCTATTTTCAACTCTCGGCAGTTTCTTGACCAACATCGAAGATTAGCCTGCCAAAGCCTACTCACACTCATGGTCTGCCAAATTTCCCTGGCCCAATATTAAAGAAATTAGATAATGGGGTAATTACACCAGACAAAATTTACACATCTACAAAAATATTAAAGAGATTTTTTACAAAAAATCCAGAAAAAATATTAAATATTTATAAAACATAAATGTTAGCATTTTTTTTTACCAAAATATAAGAATCTTCAAAAATATTAATTCGTAAAAAATTTATAATATATAAAATAAATATTTTTAAAAATATATCATAAATATTTGAAATATATTTGTTGAGTATATGATTCAAATATTCTAGACAATTCAAAAATATACTTTTACATTTTTAGTTATCATAAATTTCACACATACATTTTATATTCAATTATGCAAATAATTAAGAAAATCATACTAGTCTAATTAATTTATATTATTTTACAATATTATTCCTTGTAATAATATAAAATTCAAAATAGATGATTAAATGTATAAATTAAAAATAAATTTACATAAATATTTAAAAAATCAACAATTAAGCTAGAATAAACCTATAATAATATATAAAAAATCAAACATGGTATTTTTAAAAAAAAAAGAAATAATGGTTTTTTAGTGGGTAAGAAGGGGGTGATATTATTGAAGTAATTATACGTTATAATGTGTGATGTTGTATAGATTCATTGTGGTGGATGGAGTTGTGTGGGCGAATGGTGTGTTGGATGACTATGGCAACACCTTCTTCTGCTCTGCACATTCCTAGTTAAGAATTCCTGCTGCTCGGCTTCTCAATTACCTAATCAGTTTGAATGGGGGCGCTCATTGTCACAGGATTTAACCAAGACTCTCCTTTATCCCTATCTATATATTATAAGTTTACTTGAATTTTCTTGCAAACGTTAACCAGAAAACATGGTTGACGAGAGTTTAGGTAAATTTCAAAGCTTCCTACAAGTCGACCAAAGAATCCAATTCCGTGGCACGAAGTTATTAGATCTATTGCCGGCTTTCTTCCCCCTTGGGCTGCCAAATCAGCAGAGCTCTTTACTTCCTTGACTTGAGGTTATATTCGATTTTTAAATAAATTAATTTTGAATTTATAGATATTTATTCCTTTAAGCTCATGTTTATAAGCTCCTAAGTTACTTCATCAACTAACTCATGACATGATTTATTTATAAGTTTATAATTTAGCTCAAGCTTATTAAAACTTTAAATTATATTTTTTATATTAAAAATTAGAATCATTGATTGTTTTTATTTTATTTAATTATATAATATTAATAATTTATTTATATCATATTGTTATATTGTATAAATATATATATTAATAATTTATTATCAAACTTATTTTTGAGCCTATTAAATTTATTATTTCAAATCTATTTATAAGCTTGATTTTGAATTATTTTCAAATTTAATTTAAATATCTAAATAAGTTAATTTCAACCGAATTTAATTTAAATTTAAAATCTTATATATTCAAACTTTAAACTGGAACCTTCAACTAGAACTCACGAACCAACATCGTCCATTTCTGAAGAACCGCGAGAAGGGAAAAACATCACTGTCAGTATATTCTTGACAAATAGAGATTCTGGTGGCAGTGTTCATTGATCTAATGGCTCCGATTGCAGTTGGAGACTCCTTACCTGATGGAACTCTTGCTTACTTGGACGAGCAACATCAGCTCAAACAAGTTTCTCCCCACTCCTTTGCCACCGGCAAAAAAGTCATAATTATCGGTCTTCCCGGCACATTCACTACTGTTTGCAGGTATAATTTTAGAAAAAATTGGTTGTATAATTCGGTGTAATTGTTGTACGTTGCGTTATTGTACCTAGCTTGAAGCATGTGCCAGGGTTTATCGAGAAAGCGGAAGAGCTGAAATCCAAGGGAGTTGCCGAAATTCTGTCTTGGCGGCATATTTTCGTTCCTAAACATAACGATTAAGATTTTCAAATGAATTTTACAAAATTTACTATCGGGGATGTCCAGGTTTCACGTTATCGTCGGAGTTATGAGGTTTTTGGTGTGGCAGTCAATGACCTGTTTGTAATGAAACATGCGGAGAACAAGCATGTCAAGTTCCTTGCCGGTGTGGCTCTTTAACGCATACGCATGCTCTGGGGCTTCAGATTGACATGAAAGATCATGGGTTTGGGACTGGACTCGATCCTAGAGGTTCGCTCTCTTGGTCGATAACCTCACGGTCAAAACTGGAAATATCGAAGAGGGCAGGTATGTATAGTGCGTCTTGTTCCGTTGTCATGTGAACGGCCCTTGAACATTTTCGAGGAATCATGCCTCCTTCGTTAATAAAGGAGTTATTTCTGCCCTGTTAATCACTAAGATTTAACATGTAGGATGTAAACGTTAGGATTTGAATTTTGAAAATTGAGTTGGAAGTTTGAAAAGCAGACTCAATTTCTTAGTAAACCGGCCCTAAAGACTCGCATCAAAAGGTCAAGACCTATATAAAGATGGGTGATTCTTAGGCTAACGGGCTTGTAAATTTAGGGACCATCTCATATCCAGCTGTCAGCTGGTTTAAATTTAAACGAACCCGACATTTATCCTTGTTCTAACCGCCGCCATGAATCTTTGTCAACCGTGATGTGAGCTTCTTTTTGACCGTGTGCTTGTGTCGTCTGGCATTCATCGGCAACCCAAATAAAACCATAACCACTATCTCAAATGCATAAGCTGAGTTGTTTTTCTCAGCGTTGAAAATCTCAAGACCCTTATTGTCTGATGCGTTTCGGCGTACCATTTTGTCTTATTATGTGTGATTAATTAATAATAAAAATGAAAAATGAAGTATACGTTCAGTATGAGCAAAGTAAGGAGATGGAACCCG
>CANYBF010488793.1:0-29113 GCA_948192965.1 Dalechampia spathulata
TGAGAATTATGCAAAACATGTATGAAAATGTATGAAATTATGCTAAATATATAATATATGAGTATGATGCATGAGAATATGGATAATGCATGAAATATTATATTATATGCCTATGTTTGAAGGGAAAAACATGAAAACAATACTTAAAAGGACATTATATTAAGAGGGAAAATATAAGTAAAAATCATGGTTATCAGTAATTCAATCAAATTGATTGAATTGAACCATATTTATCTTGAAATTAAAGAAAATTAAACATATTTATAATTAAATTTTAGAGATATACAAATAAACTTAAAATGCATTGTTATATTTTATTTTATATTATGTTTATTAATGTAAAATAATTATATATTAAATTAATATATAATATTTATTTATTTGTTTTATATTATGAATGATTATAATTATTTAAATTATTTTAAATTTATATATTAAAATATAATTAATTAATAATGATATAAATATAATATACCATAATACTGAAAAATAAAATTTAAAATGTGATAAATTTAAAATAAACTAAAAATAAATTAATAATTTATATGGAGGTATTATAAAAAATGTAATTAAAATATTAATTTTTACGAAAATTATTACAAATTTCCATAAAACAAATATTATTAGTATAGTTAATTAATATAAAGATAAATTATGATAATAATATATCTAATAATTAATATTAATATATAAAGTATTCGGATAATTTATAATGTGTTAATGATAGGAAAGGGTTAAGCTTATTTTAAGAGAGTAATGAGAGTAATTACTGCTGAGTTTCGTGGAAAGTGTCTGATAGAGCACGTTGTATACGTGCGTTGTGCATCTTCCCCTTTAAAAAAAAAAAAAATTAAAAGAATAAATAACGATAATTTTATTTTTTTAAATCACGTCAACTCCTATAAAATTTAAGTATCACCAGTTTTAACCTATTATGAAACTAACATATCTAATGATATATATACTTATACACTATATATATATATTTAAAAAGATTAATGACATTTTTAAAAAGTTATTGTTTCATCTAAATTATTATCAATATGAAAAAACATAACAATTTTTTAAAATAATTTATATTAACAACAATATATTTTTTTCAATTTAATAATACATTATAAAATGCATAGCATCTTTAATATTTATATAAAAACTCTTACATACATATTTATTAATAAGTGAAATTAACATTTTTAAAATATATGAAAAAATAATAGATTAAATTTGTTTTGGTAATTTTTAAAAATATTACTAAACAATGATGTTTTAGTAATTTTTAAAAATATTATTAAACTAATTAATAGACTTATCATCATATCATATAGATATTTATCTTCATTTATTTGAACAAATATTTCCCCTTTAAGGATAATAAAATTATTTTATACTTGTGATTGTATTTAATTATCTATTACCCATTAAAATTCCTAATTACAAAGGGTTGCCCATATATACGAGTTAATTGCACATTTGGCTCAAAGATATGGTCATGAGTACAAATCACTCCCTTTTCTCAAGACATTGTAGGATAATATACCCTCAATACTCTTGAATAATATTTTATTTCTATTAAAGTTTATAACTTCTTATTTTTCACAATGTCTCTAATTAAAGAAATTAATTCTCATGCAATATTTTCATGTGATTTTTGATTTGACGTTAATACTGTAGACTCGTGTGTTTTATAATATTATATATATATATATATATATTATTAAATATTTATATTTTGAAATATAAATATTTAAAATATATTATTTGATTTGAAATATTTATAAATTTAATAATAATAAATAAATTATGAAATATCTATATATTAAATTTTACTTGTGTTAAAAATAAAATTTTAAAATATCACCTTAAATGTGATATTTTATATCTTATAATATATATATTATATATATATATATATTCTTAATTTTATTAATCGAGTAAAATATTTTATTAAATATGTGTATTTAATAATTCAAATTAAATAATCAATATATATTAAATTTAGTAATTATATTATTATTTTTATATCATATCATATGTAATATTAATATCCATATTTATTATGTGAAATTCAAAATTCCCTTTGAGATTTTATGAAAATCCAATTAAAATTGTGGATCCAAATTCAAGTCCCGGGTCTCACTTTTATGGGTCGAGTATGATGCTATATGGGCACAAGGTGCGATCGAGACTCACTCCTGTTTTAAGCACATTGGCATGATTTTAAATTATTTGTTTTGATGGGAAGCGATTAATTTTACATTTCCTTAATGTTCTTAAAATTGATGGAAAAATATAATGTGGCGTGAAAAACCAAATTAAGGAGGTGGTAGAGGTTAGCTGATTTTAAATAAAATTTAATATAATGTAAATATGAAAAATATTTATCTATAAAAAACATTAAAATTATAGGCTATTTTTGTAGATATTCACTAATAACTGATAGAATAGAATAATACTGTTGAAATTATAATTCGATCCTTTAATTTATTTTTAAATTGAATTAAATAATTATTTTTGTAAATTAATTGAGTAAATAACCTCATAGGCAAAATAACTTACTAGCACGAGGTCAAGCGGGTCTTTCATGGTAAAAGGAAATAATTAAAACTAATCATTTAAGCAAAAAATGAAAACAAAAACAAAAGGAAAAAGAAGAAAAGCCATTTTCTCCATTTTCCTATCTCCTCCTGTTTCGTGTCTGCTTCTTTTCCGTTCTTAGATCTAAACAAAAGAGGAGAAAAATAAGAATCAAATTTATAATTCCTTAACACAGCATCATCGCCACCGCCGTCACCACCATCACCGGCAGCAAGTGGTAGATCCGAATAATAGGACGATCTATGGATGATGATTTTAATGGTTTACTAGGCCGTAACTTCGGTTTGAAACCCCAAGGTAAACATGCTCCTATGGCACCACCTCGCAGTAGCAATAACAGCGGCGGTGCCAGCTTCTCTTCTGTCAATTTTGGTCTCGGATCCAACAGATCTGATCCGTTTTTTGACGATCACGGTAACGGCAGCCGTGGCAATGATAACCCTTTGTATAACGATGTATTCGGTGGATCGTCATTCGACTATGATTCGGTTTTTAAAGACCAGAAGAATGCGAATGCCAATAAAACGACGACTACGTCGTCGCTGCCAGTTTTTGATAAACCTGTTTACGACGACGACGACGACGATGTTGACATATTTGATGGATTGCCTGGGATAAAGAGTGCATCTGTGCGTCCACGATCGACTGACTTTGAGGATGTGTTCGCTTCGATCGGGACTACTGCTCCGCCGGCGTCGCAGCCAAAACATCGGTCATTGAATAATAACAGTTCAACTTCGCCATTTGATGATCTGTTAGGGAATTTTGGCAAATTAGAGACGGAACCGAAACGAGAGGCTGCTTCTAAACTGGAGAAGGATAAGGATAATGTTTTTGATGATCTGCTTCCTGGTTTTGGTCGCAGTAGCTCTCCTAGTATTAGAAGGTAACTCCCTTTCATTATATTTTTAGTTTTTTAGCTGAATTTTGGGATGTTTTACATTCATTTTTCATTTTAGTTATGCTATGATCAATCATTTTATCGTTTTGATGTGCCATTGTCATACAGTTTTGGTTTAAATGGGTGAATTTTTTGTCATGTAAGTTAGTTATGTAAAAATCGGCCAAGCTAAGACAAATGGCAATAAATCAAGTGTCAAAATATTGATTTTCTACTCTTAAATGCATTACTTTCTGTATGATATTCTTTCTCTTGTTGTTCCTGTTGTTTGATCGAGGTATATAGAATGATGTCAATTTGGTTATATCATTTCTATAATTTTTTCATAACTTCATTTTGCATTTGTAATAACAGAAATCAACTGCTGGATCTATGGATCCTATTTCAAAACTATTTTTTATGATTATTAAAAAAAAAAGATGGTCTTGTTAGAAATGCGAACGCATGTAGTAAACCTTATTTTTCACTAAAGTTTGATGTAGTTAAGACCTCGGGTTCTTTGTCTTAACAGAACTTTGAAATCCTGTTCCAAGATATGGATTCTACGTTTCAAATTCAACATGTACAAAATGTGTCCTAAGTAGCTTTTCACGTTTTTTTTTTTAAAGATATAGGAAATGGTTGAAATCTTTAACTTGTTAGGTGCCATGTGGCAGTTAGAATCAATACAACTTGCATCTTGCATGTCCAGGGTTGAATAGATTGCTACATAACCAAGTTGTTTGACACTCTGTTTACGTTGTTAAGATGTCTAGTTGCTTGCTATCTCTGTATCTTGCTATTTTGATAACTAGTAGATAACAACATTAGTGTTTTTTTTTTAAAGGATGACAGCATTAGCTTGTGCCATGAGAATTTAAATCCTATCAAGTTGGATTTTTATTTTTTTTGCTTTTTATGTTCCTGATTCTTTTAAAAATCCATGGTGTGCTGCTGAACGCAGAGAAACTTAAGTTAACATCATAATGGTATTGCTGAACCTCTCATGATTGTTAGTTTAACATGCCAAAATTTATGTCTTTTTATTTTCAGTCAGTTGCTATGTTATGCTAGATAAAATAATCAATTATTCAATTTATGCTGTTCTTTGTGGAAGATCCTTCAAGTTATTGCGGCTTACAAACAAACATGATACGTATGCAATCATATTAAGCCAAACCGATGTATTTTGCTTTCCTTTTGCATTGCTCTCTGTTTCCTCCGATGCTATTTATTTGTAATTCCTAGCTATAAGCAATGCTCATAAGCCATTATGTGGATTGTTTGTTTTACAAGAAGAACAATTCAGTTCACTTAATGGTACTTTATTTCCATCACATTGGTTTAATATACAATTTTTTTGTTTGTTTGTTCAATGTTTCTCTGCTCAGGTCAACTTCAGAGTCTACTCAGCCACCAAAACCATCTACAAGTTCTGCCAAAGCAACCTCCAATATGATGGAAGATCCTTTTGTGGTCTTAGAGTCAACTTCAACTCCTGCAGCTTCATCATCAGATATGTATACAGATCCATTGGAAGAAATTAGCAAGTTCAGTAGCACTGGAAGCACAAAAGTTGATAATAAGGGAATGTTTGATGATATAGATTCCTTAGATAATCTTGGAAAATCTGTTCCTCCAGTTTCATCAGGAATCAATAAGAGAGGAAAAGACAGGAGTCCTGTAAGGTCGGAACCAAATGTGGACAACACTTTTGCTGCTGCTGGTATAGAGTCAGTTGACAAATATCCTGTGAATGAAGCTGAATATCTTTCAGAGAAGAAGTTGTCTAATGCTGATTTCCTCGAACCTCATGAAGCCTTGTTTAATATGCCTAATACTACAACAGATTTTCATAGACCTGTTGGCCAAAATGTCTCGTCTCCTCCACATGTGAATGCCAGCCCAAATGAGACAAATTCACATCCTATATTTGAAGATATTTCTGAACCGTCTAATGATATATGGCTTACTGTGTCAGAAGTGCCACTGTTGACTCAACCAACAAGTGCTCCACCCCCTTCAAGGCCTCCACCTCGGATTCCTAAGTCAGAGACAGTTTTGTCATCAAACTCTAGAAAGAAGGTGAATGAGTATCCTTTCTCAAATTCTACTTCCTACTCTCAAAGCCCTAGGTCAGCTCGTTCAGGAAGGAACTCAGTGCCTTCTCAAATGGAAGAACTTGAGGATTTTGCTATGGGTAGAAGCACGAGCAATGCTAGTGAACATGCAGATGTTCTGTATGGGGATGATGCAGATGTGAATGCATCTTCTGCTGCAGCATCAGCTGCTGCAATGAAGGAGGCCATGGATAAAGCAGAGGCTAAGTTCAGGCAGATGAGAGAGAGGGAATATTTAAAGGCTGCTAGAAGTAGAGAAACTGGGCAAATGGATAAAGATGTGCAAGAAGCCCAGCAGCGAGAATTAAGAGAAAGACAGGAGAAATTGGATCGCGAGAGGCTACATAGGGAAAGGGAGGAAGAAGAGAGAGAACAAAGGAGACTTGAGAGAGAGAGGGAGAGGGCCCGTGAAATTGAGAGAGAAAGAGAGGAAAAAGAAAGAGAGCAAAGGAGGCTTGAGAAGGAGAGAGAGCGAGCAAGGGAGATAGAGAGGGAAAGGGAAAAGGCTAGACAAGCAGTAGAAAGGGCTACTAGAGAGGCACGGGAAAGAGCAGCTGCTGAAGCACGCCTTAAGGCTGAAAGGGCTGCTGTTGAAAAGGCAGCTGCTGAAGCCCGAGAAAGAGCAGAAAGGGCTGCAGTTCAGAGGGCACAAGCTGAAGCCCGTGAAAGGGCAGCTGCTGAGGCTAGAGAAAGAGCAGAGAGGGCTGCTGCCGAAGCAAGGGAAAGAGCAAACACTGAATTAAGGGACAGGGAAGTGAGGGAAAGAGCAAGGGCTGAAGCTGATGCAAGACAGAGAGCAGAACGAGCTGCTGTTGAGAGGGCTGCTGCTGAAGCTCGAGAAAGGGCAGCTGCTGCAGCTAGGGCAAACCATCAAAGGAATGATAGTGAACAAAAAAATGATAATGATTTTGAATCATTTTTCACTTCTAGGGCAAGCAGTGCACCAAGGCCTAGGAACACTTCGGTGAGAATGAGAATTATTGGTTGTTAATGTTTGTGCGATCCACTTTTTTGCAGTACATGTGGTTGATTCCACAACCTGAACTGCAGGATCCTTTCTTTGACACCCAGTCCAAAGGAGGTTCTGAAGCTGTGAGACGGACATCTGTTGGAGCCACATCTAACATGAAGAAAGCATCTTCAACAACTAATATTGTTGATGATCTATCTTCAATTTTTGGAGGTAGTAATATTTTTTAGTCATAATGATAATTCATAATCATGCAAATCGTTGTTTTAACTCATCCAATCACTTAACTACTTTTTGCTTGCAAAAGGGGTCGGGAATTCTGGAGAGTTCCAAGAGGTTGAAGGGGAAACTGAAGAAAGGAGAAGAGCCAGGTTGGAACGACATCAAAGGACTCAGGAGCGTGCGGTATGTAATTTCGGTATTTGATTTATGAATCATGCCATCCTCTAATTAGCTCGCATAATTGGTGAACTATGTTGTCAAAGGACTCACTAGCTTAGCTCTATATCTTCTGATTGTAAATGCCTAGGCAAAAGCTCTGGCTGAGAAGAATCAACGTGACCTTCAAGTTCAGAGGGAACAAGCAGAGAGACATGTAAGTAATGCATCAAATTTTTTCTTAGTGTTACTGCTAAAACTGAGATGCCATCCTCATTCAGAGCATGAACTTTATTGTTGATCTCCTGAAAAGCCTGCCATCAAAGGTTCATAACATCAAAGTGTTCTGTGGACATGGTCTGATCATTCAAAAGTGTTATCTAGCCAATTTTTTGACCCATTAAGGTGGTGCTCTTTTTATTTTATAGTAATGCTTCAGGTTTTTGGTTGCCACATTTCTCATGAAATAGCCAAAGACCGATTGTCCATATCTCTTATTGTCTCACTCAACGAAGAAAACCGCTATGAAAAAGGCCTGCAAAATACCATGGTTTTCTAAAAATATTTAAATTTTATGAATACTATTTTTGCTTAAATAGTATGGTGGGGGGCATGGCCCCTCCATGGGCAAGGTGGATTCGCCCGTGATAGCTTGCATGCTCGTGATATAGCTGTCTTTCTAGCTGACAAATCATCCGATAAACAATTTCCTTTGTTTATTATTTCTTCCTAATTGCATTTGAAGGCTCAAATTAAGGAATTAAAGTAATTCAGTTGGGCATTCTTTGAGCTTGCATCTTGCGTGGGTTTTGATGCAGAAATAGTCCTTAGATTGTTTAATTGTTGTAATGATGATATTGTTGAATGCTGATTTCAGAGGATGGCGGAAACATTGGATGTTGAGATCAAGCGCTGGTCTGCAGGGAAAGAGGGAAATCTACGTGCCCTGCTCTCAACGTTGCAATATGTACGTTTCTTTATTATTATTTTTTTCATCTCTTTATATTATATACATCTTCTATGGTTTGTTCATATGTAGGCTATTCAATGGTTGGTTTTAGCTCTATCTTAATTAATTTTGCATGGAATCTTATGCATCAACCTGCAATTATTTAAATTTGTTTCATCATTCAGGCTTTAAAATTCTCCCATGGCATAGTTTTGGGGCAGGCAAAACCAACTTTCTGACTGGATACCAAGGATAAATGTTGAGTTTGTTGTATAAATAGTGCTAATTTTTAGCTTAATGTATCAAATTAGTATCAATATTTCAATTTATATTGAGTGCTTGGATTTCTTATTTCAAGTCAAAAATTGGCAGTATGCGAGAAAGGGTAGCACACATTACACGTCATATCATATGTCAATTTTTTTTTTAGATTAAAACTTGTTTTTTTCTATTTAACCTAAAATCCCTTTAAATTAAGGCCTGGCTCATGTTACAGAGCAAGAAGAGATTCTTGGTGAAGTGAGACCGAGTGTTTTACGCCAAAAAACTTATGATCCTTAATTTGACGCGTAATATCGAGAATGTCCATAGCACATTGAGATAAAAGTTGGAGCTTTTGCATGTTAAATTTCTCTGTATGGGTGTGCAGACATGCTGGCGTTGTCTTGTTTTGGCGTTTCATACATTCCTTGTATGATTGATAAACTTTTTCTAAAACTCTGCCTAATGATCAGGTATTATGGCCTGAATGCGGTTGGCAGCCTGTTTCATTAACCGATTTGATTACTGGAGCATCTGTTAAAAAGGTTTATAGGAAGGCAACTTTATGCATCCATCCTGATAAAGTGCAACAAAAAGGTGCCACTCTCCAACAAAAAATTATTGCCGAGAAGGTTTTTGACTTGCTAAAGGTAATTCTTCACTCCTGGCCAGAGTTAATAGAGCCTTGGAATCATATGTTGCAGTAATAATGAGACCTATACATGTCAGATGTAGCTGGTTTTCTCACATGTTATGATTATCGTGTTAAAATAGGAAGCATGGAATAAATTCAACTCTGAGGAGCTATTTTGAGTTTAAATGGTGAAAAATACTGATTGCTTGATTATGGCCCGTCACACTCTATTCGATGGAAGTGGAAAATGCGCAACTGTTCCAGCAACTTTAGCGTCATATATGCAGCAGGTGTTAAAATACACATCCTGACGGGTTCGTCCTGATATTTCAGATGTTATTGTTGGCATTCATATTTGTGAAACGCTCTCCTGCAATTCAAGTGGATGTTAGCTGCTTCGCACCAGATCCGTAGGGGGGGTCTTTCTTTTTGTGTTGATTTTTTTTTCCAATAGTTATATATATAATTATTTTATTTTTTTGGGTTTTCCTGAACATGATATGTTGATTGGATACCGATATCAAATATTGTCTTTTGTATGATTGTTGGGCTGGTAACTCTGAGCTGTACTTTTCATCCATAAATATTATCTGTAAAATCTTTCCAGGTGGTGTTTTGCCATTCAATCTCTTTTGTTATTATGTTCAATTGATAATTTTTCTTCACAATTACAGAACTCTGCGTATTTCAGGCCACCTGTTTCGCGATACATGCCCAGGATTCATGCCAAGGAGCCCGATCAGCAGAGAAAGAATGGAAGTTGCTACAAAGTAAAAGTACAAAGTAAAGCAACTAGATTCCAAGTAGTGTCTTGTATTTTTTGGTCCTCATACTAACTGATTCATTTTTTTAAGAATATGAATCACTTTTCTGTTTAGGACTAACTAAGTTATTAATGTTTTATTGCATCTTTGTTTATTTTACATTGTTATGAAGCAAACATAACATTGATTTACAATATAATTACCCGTATATTGCTAACTACTAATAGAGTATCACTGAAGATCAAATTTTTAAGGCTTTTGTTTATGCTGGTTCTTTGAGGAACTTGAATGAAATCACTATTGTTTGTTATCTAAAAGCTATAAAAAAATGTATAGCATTTACGGCAAACCTGAGCAACAACGTTATTTTTCTTCCCTTTTAAACTGAATTATCATCAGAACGGTGGCATTTACCAAATGGGAAAGTAAACAAATATATGAAGGACCAATCAATTAACTTTGGAAAAACAGTTGGCATTGGAATTGGTATCGGCATTGACATCCCCCCAACCGGTAATGCGATTTGATGTAATGTAATATGCAGTTTTCTTATATTACAATCTCCCATATCTTGCAACCCTCACAAGAGATGTACAATGCAGTTATACCAAATTTGGCTTCGAGCATAAACTTTGGTTTTAATCTACAACCCCGATCGAGATGCTCAGCATGTACTTCTGCCAGTCGAGCCTTTAAAGCCTCTAGATTCACCTGCAACCACGAAATCCATACTACCAATAAATTGTTGATGATGACGGTTCCTCAGAAGCATGGTTACATACATTCAGATCTCTTAGATGTTTTAACCGTTCATTGGATTCTGATGGAAAGCAATAGTACATCATATTTTAACTTATCTGGTCAAGCCTACTTACCGTATAGAACTATATACTAAACAATGTGATTTGTGATACATGTTAACTTTTGTTGATTGTCATAACTGCATTGATTAGCATACAGTTGCCAACAAATGATGATTATAAACTAGCAAATGCAATACATCAGTCAACACAAGTATGTCACTTAACAAAAATTGAAATGTGTCACGATCACAATGATTGATCTACAATCCTTAGGGGTAGGCCAAATCCATCGAAGAATTTCTCTATTAAACATCCAAGGAAAAGAGAGGACATTTTAAGATTGGTGTGCAGAAAACACGGTAAAATATCAGGAATCATACATATTATAATTCCCCAAAGAAACTACAAGAAAACCTTTTCATGACTTCTGTTCAAACCACTTAACATATCATAATTTTAGCTTGGGAATGTGGTGGTGAGTGGCAATCTGGAAGAAGAAAAGTTCAGATAAGGGTAAAATTTTGTAAGACAATCCTTGCAAGATTCAAATGAGGAAGCTAAACAAGTTAAAGTCATTTATATTTCCCTTCTGGCAACTGTTGGATAGCTGCTTAAATTTAGCCATTGACAGCAGCAGCAAACCCTCACTTTGAGCAAAGAAAGTTGATAGACAGAAGAGATATTAAATAATTTGAGCACAAACAAAAAAGGAATATCGATTGTACAATAAAGGGTAGAAGCATAACCTCATCGCCTTTTCTGAGTCGAAGTTCACAAATACTACAATATATAAGTTGGTAGTTCTCTTGCAACTGTCCTTGCTTACAGATCGGACACCAGGTCTCCCTATGCATCTACAACCAAATATCAGAAAGCTTTGGTGATTTTATTATTTTCTTTAGCTAGAATGCAAGTGGCAACTAAACAAGCTCCAAATTCTGGTCCCCAAGTTTTCTGCCATACAAGATTGACAAAGGCACTGAATAACACAAGTGGCGATAATACAAGCCAGAAATTGATACCAAAATGTTCAACTTTATAGGATTAACGATCATACTGAATGAGTAATTCTGAAAACCAGTCCAGCAATAAAAACACTTCATTTTTAATCAACAAGGGCATGGATAACAAATTAATTCAATTTATTACTAATCAAGCCTTAAATGCAGATAATTATGCATTCAAGTCAGGCACTTTCGCCTGTTTGGACAAAGCAAAATTCTCAAGATGAGATCGAGGGAAGTATACCTGCCCATCATTCAATTGCATGTTCTCAAAAACAGCATGAGCCAAGTACTCATCTTCTTCATCCTCCCAGATCTCAATATCATTTTCAGGTTCTGCAATGAGCTAGAGTAAACATTTAAGCTCAAAAGGGATTATTCAATTATTTTATAATCTAACCAAGATAGGAAAATGTAAAACTGAATGCTTTCAGAATCCAGTTTAGTTCTGAAATTGATTAATTAAACGAAGTATTGCACTTCAAAGCTAGAAGATAAAAACAGGCCAATAATGAAAAACTTGCACCAGATAAGCACGCTCACAAACACACCACGTCATTTTCCTGTTCCAACCCAAATCCAAAGTAAGCTTGTTTGTTAGTGAGTAAATTTTACCTTTTCTGGTTGCACTGAGATCTTCGTAGAATATCCTCTGCATCTCTAACAACATCTCTTCACAGTCGCCTTGATAAGCATCATGAAGACCACCATATTCCCATAGTATATCGCTTGGATCCGCAACAGAAGTTGGGATGTTCATGTCAACATCTAATGGGGAGTTTTTCATTTTCTTCAGTTCATCGGAAACTATATCTTGGAAAGCTGATTTCATAAGATCCTGAAACATTAAAACGTATTCGCCTAGAGTGAATTGAAAGAAAAATGAACAAATAAAAATGAAGGAGTCAGACGGTAAACCATTGAGCAACCATCAGCTTCAGAATCCTTTATAATAGAGGGGATTTCAACCCGTATTAGTTACAATATTTCTACAATCTCATGTGCTGTATAAAAAACTTCTTCATTTTAAGTTCAAGATGAAGCATTAATGAATTTAAGCCAATTAAAATGTTATCAACGGAGGGTATATAAGAATGTATTAATTTAGCAATGGATTTCCCTGTAACTAAAACAGACAGATGCACAAAACATTAAACAAAGCAAAAAAACTAAACACTTGGTCAACAAGGAGGAAGAAAATTGGTAATTTCAGCAAATGATCCCAATACATGAGTAAATAGTGATTAAAGAGGAAGAAAAAGACTGACCTTATCATTCATAGAGTCATTAAGAGCAGGCAACCTCATTTTCCAAAGCAACCGATTCCTTTCTTCTCTAACCCTCTTGTAACAATTTTCCCTCAACTAAACATCATCATCATCGAATCAACAAAAAAAGAAAAAAAAGAAGAAACGAATCAATAATACCATCAAACACGAAAATAACACCATATTTCAATAAAAATGGACCAAATCCAGACCACAATTAGAATTAAAAGACCAAAAACCTTGTCTTTCCAAAGTGGGTAGGTGTTAAAATGCGATTGCCTTTTAATGGACTGTCGTTTTGGTGGCAGTGGTGGTGTTAACAGCTGACAGTCTTTATTCATTTCTTTCTTCTCCATTGTTCTCTGCAATTGCAAGCTTTCGGCTCTCTCCAAAAATCAAAACACCGAACAAACAGACGTAATCGATCAGATTGAGACCTGATCTGATCCAAGTGAGGTAGCGCCTTCTTTTGCATGG
Organism: Dalechampia spathulata; assembly: GCA_948192965.1. Taxonomy (NCBI): domain Eukaryota; kingdom Viridiplantae; phylum Streptophyta; class Magnoliopsida; order Malpighiales; family Euphorbiaceae; genus Dalechampia; species Dalechampia spathulata. The sequence continues at coordinate 13,104 of CANYBF010488793.1, forward strand.
TGGCGGGAGGTCAAGTTTGGCAAAAATGGGCTGTGCTGGGCTCTTACTGAGCCCGTAAAATTTCAAAAAAGGCCGGAACTTTTTGCAAATTCCCGTAAGTAGCTGCTAATCCTTTACAATATATCTGGATGATATGAGCATGTCGCAATCAAAGCAAATTATCTTGGATGGTATACGACGCTTATCAGTAGACGGTTGAAAAAGACATTAATTTATTGATTAAAAGAATGAAAACATTGCCAGAAGGGAAGTGTTGTTCAACGGAGTGCCGATTCATTCAAGGGGACTATTGTTTTTTGTTGCATTATATTAATGATTTTTTAAAATTGAATTTTGAATCTAAATGTATGATATTTTCATTTGTCAAGTTCATAACTTTTTATTATGTAGCATTGAATTTTTAGTAACCCATAAAATGATGCTTTTAAATACTTACAGCTAAAGCATTCACCGTGAACTTGAAACAGGCTGCTCGATTCAGTAAAAGCCGAATCATCATATTAAAAAAAAAAAAGAGAAAAAAAAGCAAGATAGAAGGAAACAGTACACGACAACGGCTTGCCAGATATCTTATCCGGCTCCAGTCAAATGACGACCTCCGTGGCTTCTCACGACTTCCTGTACTATATATATTTGCCAAGTGGCCGTGCACGAATTGAGAAGCTGGAAAATTTGGAAACTTTTTATGTTCTTATTAATGCTTAACTTCCGAAGAGATGCAATACCATGGGAACTCTTCATCAACATATTCGATGCACATATATTTTCACCACCTAATCACACCCGTCTATAGTTGTAGAATTAAAGCGTCGCATTGCTACAAATCCACCTAAAAAAGTCCTAACAATCTGCTGTGCGACCCTGCAGTATTCCAAGATTAATCCTTGTGCATCTTCACAACCTCGTAAACAGCCGAAAAATCAAGGTCCCCTAATCCCATGCTTCTTGCCTTTTTGAAAGCCTGCAAGCAGATATAGATTGATGGGTATTCAGTACAATGACAAATCAGCTTCCTGTAAAAGGTTGTATTGATGTTTAGCATTTGGTTGTGGGCATCGAAATGAATTTGCAGAAGCTGATGAACTAATCTTAAGAAAAGTTTGAAATCCTTATCAGCAATTCAATAAGAAACTTGAATCAGTTCATGGAATGTGTATGAAATCAGTTGGAATACTTCGAGTTAGAACTATGGAGCAATTCAATCCAATACATTCTTCACACACAATAGGATAAAACTCAGTAAAAGGAAGCTGATGAGGAACATGGCTAATGGAAATATTAAAGACCAAAAGAGAAAACTAGACTGAAAGGAATGGGATAAAACCTCATTTGCTGCAGCGGCTACTGGCATTGCTACAGCATTTTCATCTCCAAGTGCAAGAGCCAACCTCATGTCCTTCTGTTGATGTTTCAGAGGAAATGCAGTAGAGTGATTTCCCTTTAGCATAGCCGGTCCTTTCCCCTTGAACATTGGATTGGCGATTCCACCAAGATCCTGCAAGAAAATGGGGTCATAAATATCCCATAATCTGGATAGGTTAATATACAGAAGTTCTTGTTATGCCATATTACCAAAACACCGAGAAGATCATAAGGGTTGAGTCCACTCGTTTCTGCCAGCACCAGTCCCTCAGAAAATGCATTCATCATACTGCACAAAACAATAAACCATAATGTATCAATATTTCTACATATCCTGGAAAGTGGAATAACGAGACCGTTCAATTATTAACAAATTTATAACAGTCAATAAATCAGAAAGTCATCCATGTCTTGAGGATTTGGATTTGACTTTAAATTAGTGAATTTTATCCTCTTGTACCAACATTACATCGATTAACCAAGATGGTTCAAGTAACATAGTTTTTCAATGCCTCGGAAGTCTTCAAGGTCAACAAGTTACCTGCCCATTATCATGTTGACCACAAGCTTCATTTTAGCTCCATTCCCAACCTCCCCTAAGAAGAAGGATTTTTTCCCCATGACGTCAAAAGCCGGGATCGCTGTGTCATACAGTGTCTACAATGATAAAAGTACGAAGATAACACCATTAACCATACAGAAATACAGAAGGATTAATCCATTTTAAGAACAATTATCCACATATAAGAAGCCTATAATCAGTCCAACTATAGTAGCTGTCAGCAAATACCTTATCCCCAGCAGCAAGGATTACTAGTTGACCAGCTTGTGCAGGCTGCTTGCTGCCTGAAACTGGAGCCTCAAGAAAGGAACCACCCTTTGCTGTAATTGCCTGTGGGTAATGAACACAAAATCAAGCTAAAAATCAAAAGAAGCTACCCTTTTTTTTTTGTTCATCACATTCGCAATGAAAGGGATTTCATAGGAAAACTTCAATAGTTTTTAACAATAATGAGATTGAACATAAAGTCTTGATGATTCAAAACGGCAGGCAAATCGCAAGAAGGTAGAAAGGATATAATGAAATACGAAAGTTTTATGTAAGTTTATAAGATTCCAGTAATGATTTTGGATATATTTATAGAAACATTTTTTTTCCTTTCTATTATCAATTAGACTGACATGAGCAATAACACAAAAACAAACAAGAATTGAGTACTGACCGCGCCAATCTTTGTAGATGTTTCAGGAGAAACTGTTGTCATATCAATATAACCTTTTCCACTGCAAATTCCTTCAAGAACCCCATCTTTGTCAAAAACCACCTAGATAAAAACAATAACAGCCATGGTTTCAAGTTAAAAAGAGAAAGTTCGAATCTTTTCTTTTCACGTTTGAATAGAAAAGGAAATCAACATAAAGACAGCGATTCATCTCAATACTGACAGAAAGAGCAGCGGCAGGATCAGAGATCATGGCAATGGTAATCTGACATTTTTTGACCACTTGTGCAGGACTTTCTCCAACGGAAGCACCTAACTTTACCAGTTCATCGCACTGCAAATTCCATGCATTCAAACAAATATTTCAGCTTTTCAAATACCCATAAATAGAAAGGAAAAATCCATTAAATAACAAAAAGAAAATGGTAGAAATCATAGTAAATAGAAGCGAAAACAAAAATTACCTTAGAAATTGTTCTGTTCCAAACAGTGACCTTAAAGCCACTCTTGATCAAATTTGTGGACATGGCTTTTCCCATTATCCCTAACCCCAAAAATCCCACCTCCATTTTCTCTCTTTCCTTCCCTTTCCTTTCCTTTCCTTCCTCTCTCTCTTTTTCCTTCTCTTCTTTCTCCTTGGCAGATTATATGGAACCACTCCGTGTATTTTATAAGCACTAAGCCATCAACTAGCATCCAATAATGAGGATTTGTTAATTTAATATTTTTCTCTTTTTTTTTTTCTACATAACATCAAAAGAATATCTTAACTTAGAAATATATAACTTGTATAAAAATCAAAGTCGTTATCATCGTCATCATCAATTAACTATATGATTTAAACACATACCCATAAGAAAGCTTACATTTATGTATGTATACATAAATCGGAAAACCATCAGAAAATTAAATTTATTAATATATATATATATTACACGTGGGTGAATCAGAAGTCTGCTATTTGCCGGCATTGGGTTAGTGCTTCACCCAGTGATTGTTTTCAACGTGTTTCCACGTGACTGGTTGGTTGGTGACGCTAAGGTTATGAAAGGCTTCTAACGAGACGCAGTTGTCGTTATGTAGGAAAGCTATGCTGTATAATTTTGTCGTTAACTTATATGTTAAAAAGAAATGATATGATTAATGTTATTGATATACTTATAACTTAATTCGGGGAAAAGGTTTTTCTTTTCTTGATCTTGAAATTCATATATTAGGACTAAAAGTGTAATTTAACGAAAAGAGGGGGAGAGTTGGACCAAAATCTTTGCACATAATGTGTAGCCCAGCCAAACCCAAACTGAAATTGCGGACCTTAGGCGAGTTTGAATTCTCCAAGCCGAAAACTCCCGCAAATTTCACCCACACACTTTGCTTTGCTCCAGTAATATCAACGGAGGCAGCGATGGATCACTTGAAAGAACCAAAGAACAAGAATGGAAGCATCGGACGAAGTGAGAAGAGCAAATTCCTTAGCAGCAAAGAACAAGAAAATCTCCTTGACATTGAAGATATGTTCAGTGATAAAGAAGCCCAGAAAATCAGAGAGTCATTACTTGATTGGTATGACCAAAATCAAAGAGTACTCCCATGGAGAAGACAAAAAGGAGGAGACCTATCTCAAGAAAGTCAAGAAGATAAAGAAAAGAGAGCATACGGGGTTTGGGTATCTGAAGTAATGCTTCAACAGACTAGAGTTCAGACTGTTATTGATTATTATAATCGTTGGATGTTGAAATGGCCCACTCTTCATCATCTAGCTCAGGCTTCCCTTGAGGTATATTTTTTAAAGTTAGCATCTTTTGATTTTTCCCCCTCTTATGGCTGAAATTTGATAATGTTATGAGGCCTTGTAATGATGTTGTTAAGGTTGTGTTCATTGGTTTGGGCAGGAGGTGAATGAGATGTGGGCAGGTTTAGGGTATTATAGACGGGCTCGTTTTCTGTTGGAGGTGAGTTCTGATCAATTGCTTTTTGCTAATTGTTTGACGTTTGGTTTCTTTGTGCATTGACATTTTCGTTTAAGATGAATTTCACAACTTTGTTTCCCATATCATGCTGTCCATTTGCTTTAGATGGCACAAGCTTGAATCTTTTTTTCTTTTTTCACATGGTGGTTATGCCTGTGGTTATAGTCTTGGTTGTGTTTTTTGTTTACATTTTGAGAAGTTATTAATCAATCCAGAAACTGAAAGGAAAACTAAGGAAAGTGAAATGATGATAAATTGAAAAAGACCATATATTATCTCATCTTCGGCACTTGGGGAAAGTGTCATTTCTGATTGAGCTTCCAGCTTCAGCGTTGGTGCTTTCCTCTTGTTTGAAATAAATGATTTTGTGTTTTTGCACTTAAGTTCTTTTTCAAGATGACCCTTTTCTAGTTTATTGAATTGTTATATAGGGAGCTAAAATGATCGATGCTGGGAGAGATGGATTTCCTAAGACAGCGTCGTCCTTAAGGAAGGTTCCCGGAATAGGAGATTATACAGCTGGAGCAATTGCTTCTATAGCATTTGAACAAGTGAGTTGGTTCTACATTTTGTCCTTACTAGTTGAATATAAGGAAAAAATTATCAAGATCTGCCGCGTCAGGTTGTGCCTGTGGTTGATGGAAATGTTATAAGAGTGCTTGCAAGGATGAAGGCTATTTCTGCAAATCCGAAGAACTCTGCAACTCTCAAGAAGTTATGGTTAGTCTTGGTTTTGCTAGAACTTCATTTCTGTAACTTTAAATTTTATCCTCTTTTTCGGTTTTTGAGTGACAACATTATACATTTTTTGCACCCAACTCAATGCAATACAAGTTGCAACTTATCTTCCTATGGCCAGAATTTAACGGCCAAATTTGAATCAGGGGTCTACCCAGATACAGGACCTTCATAATAACATTCAACCTGTCATAGGATGTCACATAAGATAGTGGTTTTTGCTATGCTTTGACGGCAGTCTGTCATCCGTGATTTGTATGGATCACTTGTTAACATGAAACACTCACACATGGTATTCATGATCCGACTAATGTGCAAATTCTGATAACATATTGTTCTGCAATTCCTGTAATCATTTGTCTAGGCTTTTTTTTTTTTCTTTTTTTTGGTTCAGGAAACTAGCAGCTCTACTAGTTGATCCTTGCCGACCAGGGGATTTCAATCAGTCTCTGATGGAACTTGGTGCAACTGTTTGCACTCCATCAAACCCAATCTGCTCTTCATGTCCCGTTTCCAGCCAGTGTACTGCACTCTCAGTCTCCAATCAGGATGAGTCCATTTCGGTTACAGATTATCCTACCAAGGTTGTTAAGGTGAAACAGAGACATGAATTTTCTGCTGTTTGCGTGGTGGAGATACTTGGAAGCGAAGGTTCTGCTCATGATGACAAAACTGATAACAAATTTCTTCTCGTAAAGAGGCCAGATGATGGTTTGCTTGCTGGTCTCTGGGAGTTTCCAACTTGCAAGTTGGATAAAGAAGCTGATTTAATTACAAGGAGAAAAGCAACTGATCAATTTCTGAAAAAATCATTTGGACTTGACATGAAAAAGACATGCAACATAGTTCTACAAGAAGATATCGGAGAATTTGTTCACATTTTCACTCACATTCGACTCAAGATCTACGTGGACTTGCTGGTAATAAGTCTTAAAGGTATGAAACGTAGCCTAATTTTAAGAGAAGTCTTCTCGCCTTCATACCATTTACTTGGGTTTTTTATTGGTATGAAGATGGGTTGAGTCAGCTGTTTTGTAAGCAAGAAAAAGAAGCTACAAACTGGAAGTATGTGAACAAGGAGGCTCTTTCAAAGCTGGGATTGACATCTGGAGTAAGAAAGGTAACATATGAAATTCATCAAGAATAAGCTAGACTTGTTCATGATGTTTCAGCCTGCAATTTGTCAGGATAATTTTAAATTTATAAAAGTTTTACTTGCGTATAGTATAGGAGCCAAACTCAGCTCGATTAATCTTGATCCGTTGATCAGGGTTGCTAAATGGATTACCTTTGCTTATCTCAAACAATTTTGGACTACATCCTTGGAAAATTATGGAGTCATTATATCAACCTCAAACACTTGTTTCCATGCCAATTCTAAGTCTATCTCAGACATTTCTTCACCCCTTATCTCTCCTTATGTTCTTTTGCCCTCAAAAGAAGTGAGAGCACTGAAATTTTAGTGTTAAGCTAGTTACCATGACCAAAAGATATGCGCGTTTTCCTTGTTTCATGCAATAACAAGGGAAGACGATCAATGACACGTCTCATCTTTGACATGATTGTTTGAAGCCCGGGATGCTTGTAAGTGGGCAGTACCGGCAAATAAACTTGTACTGCAAGAGGCTGACATGCTTTCTAATGACAAAGAGTGATGTGAAATTGCTGACACTCTGCAGGTGTACGATATGGTTGAAAAGTTCAAGCAGAAGAAAAGGCTGTCAACTGACCATGCACAACCCAGAAAAACAAAGAAATCAAGAAACTAGAGCTGCAGCATTGATCTATTTGCAATCCTAGGATTTTCCACCCTATGCTGACATCATGAGGTATGAGGTACTCGGGTGTAGCTCAGTTGGTACTCGGGTGTTTTGTTGTAATTAATTTGATTTTTAGCTCATTTACTACGACCACCAAGCCTGCCAGATCTGGGGGCCTAAACTTCAGTGGCAAACTTTTAAACTGTCCGAATATATAATGCTGCCGCCCAAGTATCATATGTTTACTTAATAACTAACTGTTTAACCAAAATCTATAAAATCAAAAAATTTATAATATGTTTTTCACTTAATCTAATAAATATGAAATTATTGTTATATGGTTGATTTGATTAATTGCTTTCAATTAACTAAATAAAATTGATTATCTAAAAAAATTTTAAGATCTAAATTTGAAACTGACAGAATATAGAACAAGTATATGAATAAATGAGACAAAATGAACCCATAAGTTGTTATTGGTTTCATAGCTTAAACATGCGATTGCAGTTGCATTTTCAATGCATGGCGAATATGCTGCTGCTATATATTAGCCGGCTTCTCTATAAAAATACAGAAAATATCAATGTGTTTATATTTATATCAAAGTATATAACAAAAATCTCAAAGCATGCGTACGTTTAAAACATAAATCTATTAAACATATTTCAACAAAAACATCTTTATCTTTTTTGGGTATTTTTAATCGATCTTTGAATTACTAAAAAATGCTGAAATTATTTATGGATTTATAAATAGAAGTAAAGAAAATCATAACCTACTTTTATGTTAAAAAATAAGCTATCCACATTCTAAACAAGGTGACACCAATTATTGTCCTTAAATTTTTATATTAAAAATCTCTAAAATTTGTCATCATTAAAATCTAAACCTACCTTTAACATTTCTTATGTTGGTGGCGTTCCTAATACAAGGAGATGTTGAAGAATAACCGAATAAAATACAACACAGGATAATGATTGTGTTAGCATCAACTTCGAATGCTTACAGGCATCTATAGCGTAAAAATCGCGACTAAACCTTACCAGTATGATCCCGAATCCCAGTACATCACATAAGTCACATTTTTTCTAGAAAAAAGAAAAAATAAGTGAATTTTGGAGTTTTAATATCACAATAAAACAGGGTAATCTCATTCCGGAGCACCATTACAGATAGAAATATTCATCTTAACATAGTTATCCGAGACTCAGTTGGCAGAACCAGAACTGGCATTCCGAATTGCATGACGAAGTTCACTTAAGAAGTCCATCTGTGAACCAGAGGCCGCAGCTTCACTGTTCCCTTGTGCCATGAACTGGAAAGCAACCCGAGGCATATCAAGTGATTAGAGAGCAGAAAAAGGACGAATATGATAGTTTCAGGGAAGCTGGGTTTACCTGATGAGGAAGCCTGAAGTGTCCCCATGCTGGAGCATTACTTCCTGAATACATTACTGGTCTTTCTGGATAATAGAGATCAGTAATTAAACCATGCAGCAGACAAGATATCATACGGCATTACTGCAAATCTTTGTTAAACAAAATGATTCATTGTTCATCCAGTTTTTGTGATCTTAGCAATTCAAAGAGGAAAAGATTTGTTTCTTTTATCCAACTTTTGTTCTCCCTGTCGTGTGCAGATTGTAAGAGACAAGTGGCAACCAGTTCAACACCCAAATTGGTCCCCAAACAAGACTCAATGTCCATAAGCAGCAATCCTAGACTTAAAACCGAGTCTCCCATTAGAAATAAAATCAAATAACATAGATCAATGTAGAGATATACAAGCACCGCAAGCAAGCCAAAAGCGCACACATATAATCCACCAACGTCAGATCTTAAAATATGCTTGTCATTTTAGAGTCGATGCATCTACCATACCTGAATTCTTTTCAATGACAATGCTTCTCATGGAAACATGCACAGAAACATGACGGATATGGTGGTGCTTTCACATGAGCCAGACATTAAAAAAAAATTGCAGATGCTCAAAATATCATAGTTAAACCAGTCAATCAGAAATGTGAGACTTAAACGAATTCCACTCACCTGATAAATCTATGGATGTATCGTTGTAGTTATGCATTGCAAGCGCCCAACCTGCACTTCAATAAAATGAAATATAGAGGTTAGTGGGCCACAGAGTATAAATGATGGGGTCTCACAATAATCAAAATAACTCGAGCAATACCCTGTCTTTTCAATTAAGTCAACCGAACAGGCAGTTTTAAACTTCTCTTTGGCTTTTGGCTTTAGAACAGAGCTATTCACATAATGCAAATTGACCATCATGCAAAACAATTAGAAGCTTCGATAGATACAACTAAAAAGCATTGTATCAGTAAGTGAAATCTTCTACCAATTCAAGCAACTACAGTCAAACGGGAACTGCAGTAGGTTGGCTAAAACTAAATAGTAACTACAAAAATGTGTGTTTTTTTGACATAGGCCTACATTTATTAAACCTAAACTGGTAGCTTTCTATTGCAATTGCAACATGTTATGCAATGGTAGAAAGTGACCACCATATGCAAAAGTCTGTTTTTGCACTGAAAATGAATAGACATTTCAACTCTACGAGATCATGTCATTGTCATGATTACACAGATTGATACCCCAACCATGTAACAGCTTAATTGAGAATAAACACAAGATACTGAATATAACTGACTGATGAACATAAGTAATTCTTCTAAAAGCAACTGCAGCATGTACTTACGATCATTCAAAAGCTGGGATGCCTCACTGCGACAACATCCTTCCAAAGCAACCAAGCATTGCCGAGAGTTCTCATGCATGATATTGCTGCTGCCTGCATCAAAATGATCTAGAACAGGCATATTTCTGGAAAGGACTTGTTGTTGGTTCTTCTCTGTATCATTTGCAAAAAGACTGTTGCTCCGTTCTAATCTCTCTGCAAAATAAAGAAAATCCAAAATTTTCAGTGTTTAGGGTTTGAGCTTTATTTAGGCAGATCAACATGACAAGCTCTTCAACTATTGGAAGCATGTCTCTGGACAGGATCTTCCTTTGGCAGCTAAAAATGTTGGTGTACCTTGAAAAAGAGAATGGAAATTCACGTTCAAGAATGGGAGAACGAAACAAGCCAAGGCATGTGTTTACCAGAAAGGCCAGCAAAGAAAAATTAAGACAGCATCACAGTAAAACATTAATCAATACAAAAAAAGATTCAGCGAAGGAAACATAAAAAGAATACTTAAAAATTTCTTAAAATATCAGAAAATGAATTACATAGTGGAACCATAAGAAAAGCTTAAACATCAGATTTGGTAAATAAAAATTGCTTTTGTTGTTCAAGTTCTTTGGTCCAATAACTTAAACATGCCAAAAACTTAATAATCAAAGAAAAGTGTGACAAAGGAAAAACATGGTAGAGACACTACAAATACATGGAAATATTATATAACTATTCACAAAATCAACATCCAAAGCTTCACATTAGAGATGCTTTAGTTACAAATCTCCTTAGCTATATTCCAAAATCTATTCATTCCTATTATAGACAGGAGTTCTCTAGACATTTAAAATCCCTGAATTCTTATGAAGCAGTTGTCTTCAAGAGGCAGCACATGTAGATGTCGATCAATTAAGCTTCATTACCAAGATGATAAACTGAAACGCAAATAAAAAAAAAATGCAGCCGCCAAACTAATCAAAAACAAACGAGATAAAATCAAAAGAAGGATGGGATCTTAAGGCAGCTGAACGAAGTATCTATCACAAAGGATGGAATTTGTAGCTAGCATTAAAAATAAATAAACAAAACATCAAGATGGTTAGCTACCAAAAGATAAAAATATAATAGACTCATACCATACCTAAACAATAAGCAAAGCTCAATACTCAATTAAGAAATTTCAAAACCCTAACAAATTTTAAAACAGAACAGAACTTCAAAAAAAAATCAAAAGCTAAAAAGGGAAAAAAAAAGGAAGAAAGTGACCTCCTGATTTACGCCTGTTGAGAGATCGATTCCTGTAAACATAACATTGGAGCATAAAAAACATTGTTGGTCCGAGCATATAATTAACCAGTATTGATAAGCACAAAAGAAAACAGAGAGATAGGGAGGAAGAGAGACCGTTGATTTGGAGGAGCGTAGCGCTTGATGACGGAGATAGAATCAGAAGCAGGTGTAGGGTTTTCCAGCATCTCGATCGACCGACCAGAGAACCTCTTCAACGAACACCTCTTCTGTTTGATGGTGGTCAAGGCTCTGTCCTCAAATAAATTGCACTTTCATCCTCTTCTTAGTTTTCTTATTTCCAATTAAGTCCCTGTAACGATTAAGACGGACACGGTATTCGTCATTAAGATGGTTCTCAAATATCGGAGTCCTTTTTTATTTGGGATTTAAGTTTTTATAAATACTAATATAAATTAATTTTGTATTTTGAAATCATAAAATATTTTAAAAATATCTTCCACATATTATTATGAGTTGATATAAAGTTTTTACGAAGGAGATGAACAATGATTTATTTTTAAAATTATTAATTTTCATTAAAAAATGTTTATTTCAATTCCACCATTTAAATTTGATCTAACTAATAATTACATATATAAAAAAAAAATGGCTACATTCAATTATCAGGAAGTAAAACGGTAGTCGATCATAATAATGGATAAACATAATATTCAACCATTATCAACAAATAAATTACAAAAAGTAGAATATGATAAGACCTGCTGTAACCAAAAACCAAGATAACACTACTGTTTATGATTCAAAATCATTTTCCATCTTTTTTTTTTTTTAATTTTTGAAATAATTCAAAAACATCTCAACTTCAACTAATTACTGCAAAATTGATTAGTTTCTTGTATTTGAGTAACTCGTTTTAGTTTTCATGAAATTAAGAAGGCCATCGTGATATCAGAACTAGATTATGATCGAAGCCAGACACAGCTTGTAAAACTTCATGACCTTCTTCTAGACTCTCAACCGAGACTGGCTCAGCTTCATCTGTATAACTCCCCAGCCCAAGTCGGCCATTCTTTCCGCATCCCCATACCCACATCTCCCCTTTGGATGTCAGAGCAATGGAATGTGCTCGCCCTCCACCCACCCAAACAGGGCTCTCCTCTGCCAAACTCTCCACCTCCAATGCCCTGCTCCCTGGCCCTGGCCTTCCAAGCTGGGAGCTCTGGTTCCACCCCCATGTAAAAATGCTCCTCTCCTCCTCTCCTTCAGGATTTGACTTGCAGATTGCCAAAGAATGGCCAAGGCCTGCTGCTACCGACAATGCATGGCAGTTTATATCAACCGGAAACAATCCCATTTCTTGGTTTGCTCTGCCCAACTGACCATATATATTGCTTCCAGAACTCAGTAATGTGCCATCACCTGAAATGGGATAATCATTATGACGATGGAAAAACATGAGCAAAAACTGATAGCAACAAGCATGGCATTACTTACGACAAAGAAGCAAAGAATGATCAAGTCCACATGCAATGTCTACAACTTCTGTACCATGCACTTCTTCCACTAAACAAGGATCCCAAACTATTGGCATGTCATTTTCCTTATCCATTCCTTCTAAAACCAGCTTTTCAGTAGCTTCCAGCATTGATCTCGTAACTTGTCTGTTAGCTTTAATCATTTTTGCACCCGAATCCAGAGCAGACAACTGTATAGCTCCTTTGATTTTTCCTAACCTACCATCGGCAGAATAACCCCAGCCAAACAATTTCCCATCCTGGGTGAGTGCAAGGGCATGTCCCCATCCAAATGATACCTGGTGAAGCAAAAGACACACTCGACCCATCAGACAGTCGTAAAAGACTTCATAGAACCCATTGAATTTAGATTAATGTAAAAAATACTGTGTTGCTAAAAGCCATCTACCTTTTCTAAGTGTCTACCTTAGCTATCTTTTCTCCGGCAAGTGCTTCAACTTTAGACGGGACAAGGGCCTCTGTGATTCCTTTCCCCAGACCAAGCTGACCTCTCTTAGACTTACCCCAAACCCATAAAGAACCATCGTCTGCAACGGCTGCAGAGACGACACCAGATGCAAATGTGGAAAGGACGTGGACTTGATTCAATCCTTCAACTCTCTTTGGTTCATTCCATGTATCTCTGTTGAACATCAAAATTTTGAGGTCGTTCATTCACTCTTCTTAAAGCACAAATCACAAGAACCAAATTTCGACTTTCTTGGTGGGGAAAAATCTTGTTCAAGGTTTGCAAATGATCTATATTTTTGTCAATATTAATTTTTTTCGAAACGCCTTTCTTCTAGAGGCAGAAGAATTGAATTCTAGCAACTATAAGATTTCTAAACAGGAGAATCGACTAAATATAGATTAATTATCTAATCTTCCACCATGTGACTGCCCGTTCCTCGCTGCTTTTACAACGTTACCCCATCATGGGAGCATTAAAACGAACAGTAGGCATGCACAGAAAAATGAACAATGTAATTAGAGTAAATATGAGAACAAAGAAAAGGGTTAGCACTTCAGAGTTGAACCTGGGGGCAAGACCGTCGCGGCCGAGCTGGGCTTCGTGATTTCGACCCCAAGCCCAGAGCTGACCGTTCGAAGTGACAGCAAGGGAATGGTAATGGCCAGCGCCGAGACCGACAACATCGGAGGGAAGGCCAGACACGGTGGTAGGCTCGTAAGCGTCGGCTCCAATGCCAGTGAGCGAGGTGGGTAATCCAAGAGCTCCGTGGCTTCCATCGCCAAAACTCATTACAACTGTTTCTCGGTTGAAGTTGGAGCTTTCGCTGCTGACATGCATATATCTTCTTCTAGTTCCAATCAGATTGAAGAGGTTCCGGTCCTTGTGAAGGAATGATCGAATTCTTAGCATCTTTGATCTTCCTCCTTGTACCAGCGATTCCAGAGGTTCGGCCCCGTTCAATTCTTGGAGTGATAATACGAATCGGGCGGCTAGAATTTTAATACGCGGAAAAACTAATTTTTTAAATGCCTATTGGTTTGTAATAAAATAAATTCAAATATTAAAACCAAGTATTGAAAATTGAATATTAATATTAATTCGCTAAATATGCAGAAATTATATAAAAGTGTATATTTACAAAATTCGATTGGAAGCATGGAAATTTTGCAATTAAATGGAGCAGGAGGACGTTATATTTAATTATTTGCAAATATAAACTAAATCAATACCATAATTATTAATTAATTTAAACTTGAAGATATAAATTTTTAGATATGATTATTTGCAAATGTAAACATCGTAAAGTTGTTAGTGATTTTTCTAATCTCACTTCAATGATTTATGAATGTACATTTAGTTTATTAAAATTTTGATTTTATATTCAAATAAACTAATTCAATGTAGAAAATGTAAAATCATAAGAGTTAGCTTGATAATTTAATGTTAATGTTTAAAATTCTCAATAAATATATAATGAAAATTTACTAAATTGTACAATTATTCATGATTTTATCAATTTTATTATAATATTTTATGGATTTATATTGATTTTGAAATTTAAATTCTACATTTGATAAATCTATAAAATAATATTATTTATTTTCATGAAATTTGAATTTTAACTTAAATAATAAATTTTTTATATAATATTTAATTTTATGAATAACAAAATCTGAAAATTATTATTTTAAAAATTATAAATTTAAATTTTATGTATTTTATAAAATTTAGATTTCATTAATAGAAAGAAGATCATGAAATTAAGAAAATTGAGCTATGATTTTAATAACAGTATTTCAAATAATATATTTATCAAAAATATTATTATTTTGAAAATGGAAACTTAAAATCCAGGCTTTGACACATCCATCTTCACCGTGTTTTCCATTCAGCGTCATCTCCAAAGAATCTCCCTCGTTCTCTCTGAACTAGGAGAAGAATAAATAATATCAAACTCCTTTCTTCTGTATATTTTGGATCCAATCCATTTCGACACTGAACTGTTCCAGATCTGCTCTCGCCGGTATCCTTCTCTTCTTTAATTCACGCTATATCAATGAATTTCCGCTTATCCATCAGATCTTCTGCAGTTTCTTTCTTAGGGTTTTTTTACTTGTGTTTGTTTTTTGAATTCAATCACGTGGAGTATTTATTTTGATTTTTCTTTTTTGGTGAAGCTTTTATTTGTCCTTTTGTTAATATAAATATCGATTTTCGTTTAAATTATCTGTTATTTGCTCTTTATTTGCGAAAATTACTTTACTGAGACGGGTATTTCATTTTATTTATTTGTTTTGCTTTTGTATGTTGGTGGATCTTGAGATTTCAATGTCGGTATTAATTTTGGTGGAAATTGTTCCTCAATGTATGATTGTCGGTAATTTTTTTTTTTAATAATTTAGCTGTAAAGTTTATTTGCAGAGATAGTAGTTAACTAGTTTGTTTCGTGTTGCCGTAAGTTCTGTGATTTGATATTCAATGTGTTTTTGGTTTAGGTTATAGGTAGATCAAGCAACTGATTTGAAAGATCTGGTGTTAATTCAGTGGCTTTCTCATTGATACTGAAAATGAGGATGCCTGCTGTTTACTGGGCTTCCTGCTTGTTGCTGGTGCTTCTCTTCGTGAATGGATGTAACGGGTTTTATTTGCCTGGTAGTTATATGCATACTTATTCAACCGGCGAAAAGATCTTAGCCAAAGTGAACTCATTGACTTCTATTGAAACCGAGCTTCCATTTAGCTATTATAGTCTCCCTTATTGCAAACCGCCTGGTGGAGTTAAAAAGAGTGCTGAAAATCTTGGGGAGCTTCTTATGGGAGATCAGATTGATAACTCTCCCTATCGGTTTAGAATGAATATTAATGAATCTGTTTTCCTTTGTACTACACCTCGTTTGAGTGAACATGAGGTCAAGCTTTTGAAGCAGAGAACTCGTGATTTGTATCAAGTGAATATGATTTTGGATAATTTGCCTGCTATGAGGTATGCAAAGCAAAATGGAGTTCTTATTCAGTGGACTGGA
>CANYBF010488894.1:0-58588 GCA_948192965.1 Dalechampia spathulata
AATATTTTGGGACTTCTCACCAACAAAATTAGTAAAATAATGAAAACATACAAAATACTTAGTAAAACTTAAAGAAAACTAAAACAAAACACTTAAAACACATATGAAATGATTATGAAAAAGCAACATAAAAACATGTGATCAATATGATTTTTTATTTGTCAATTTTATCCATTTTTATCTGCTTTTAGTTTTAAGGTGTAAATATCATTAATTTTTCAATTTTTTTATTTTTATGGTAAGTATTTATTTATTTGAATAATTGATGGTTGAACATTCTCAAGGTTTTCACCTCTAGTAGCTAATAATGTACATGAAGTTTGTTTAATACTTTTTTAAGTCTAAAATTTATGAATAAATAAAAATTTACGGCCCTAATGGCTTATCATCATTGTTTTTTAGCAGTTGAAACTATTGTTCTTGGTGTCGACTTTAGACAAATACCATTTATTATTGTTAATAGAAGGAATGAAAACATTCTTGATGCTATATTGATAAATTTTCACATTTAGAATTATTTCAAAGTTTAAACACTTACAACCAATATGCACTTACATGAAAGTACCTCAAACTTTACATGCAATGGTTTAAATTTCAATGAATGATTACTTGTTTTAAGAAATGGAACTTTTGCAACAGAAAGAAATCATTTGATAGATGAAGAAGAAAATTGGATTAAGATTCTAGAATCTTTTTAATGAAGGATTATGATGGTCTTGTACATGCTATAGTATATATAACTTATCATTCATTTTTGAAGTACTATAATGATATTGATTACTTACAAGAACATCTAATTTTAATGCTAAAAAAATGAAACTATAGATATAATCAATGTTTATATGATTGATTTAATTAATAAAAAGAATATATTTACCATAGTTTTGACTCTATATGTGAAGCTTTAAATAATATTGAAAAACTAGAGCTATTATATCCAACAAATTTTCTAAATACTTTAAATTTCAACAGTTTCCCTCAACATGAGTTTTATTTAAAAAATAATGTTCTAATCTAGTTCCTTTGAAATATAAACCCAACAATAGGATTTTTGTAGTGATATATGTTTACTAATTAAAAAGCTAGGTAGAAAAATTATCGAAGCTAAAATATTATTTTGATAATTTATTGGCAATAGAGTTTTCATCCACGAATAATAGTAAACATAACAAATAAGAGATGGCCATTTATACTTAAATAATGTCGATTCTTATTACATCTTTACTATTACATGATAGTTAATAAAATTCAAGAGCAAATACTTAAATATATTAGTCTTTACTTAGATCACCTAATATTTATACATAGACAATTATATGTTGCATTATCATAAGTTACTAATCCATCTAAAGTGCGCATACTAATAAAGAAAGATACCAACTTAACAAATACTTAATGGTCAAATTTAACAAAGAATATTGTATATCATGAAACATTTCAAATGCTATAACATTTGAGTTTTATTTTTTTTAAAAAAAGGTACCTATTCTTAATATACATTTACATCTTTTAAAAATGAAATATGCAATTGTTTGTAATTCAAAAATATTCTTTTTACAGGTTGACTTCATTTACTCTTATATTAACAATTAGGAAAGATATAAAAAATATAAAGATTAAAGTTTGCATCATAATAACATAAGATTTTGTCAACCCAAATAACCTCAGTACTTCTTTTAGAACTTCTTTTAATTGATGAACAGTACTAAATAAACATAAATTTTTTTACAAATAAAGTAATAGTACTTATATGTTATGAAATATACAAGACCAAGTAGCACAACACTACTTACATGTTATAAAATATATAAGGCTATGTAGTATAACATTACTTATATATTATGAAATATATAGGTCAATGTAGTATAACATTACTTACATGTTATGAAATATATAGGGGCATACAATTCACGTTAGTGTAAATAAACCAGATATTGATATTTTATAAATAATACTTCTTAAAGGAACTATTTTTCCATATGTCCCAATTCTTTGTCACCCTTTTACAATATAACTACAAAATCACTAACCGCCCTTTTTTGATTTTACCTTCCATTAAATGCTTTTGTCAAACATATAGATGATGCAGTCCATTCCCTTTTATAAGTATTGCTTCTTACATTCGACCAACTAAAGGATCATGTTGGCTTGATTGATTATGTTTTAGGTAATAATAGAGACAATTTTATGATAAAAATTTTCAAAATCCTACCATCTATAATCACTAAATAATTTTTTCCATTTTTAATTATAAAAAAAGACATTTAGTTTACTTATATCAACTAGAATAATATAAGAAATCAATATTTATAGGTGTAATAAGAGAAAAAGAATTACCAAGATAGGTGTGATAGGTAAGATAGATTTTAAATGTAAAAGACATATATTTAATGTTTCATTTAAATTTATAAGTTCTTTTCTTCTAGTGGTATAACAATTGAGGCAACCCTTTAAGACCTACTAACACTTAAATTTTCAGAAGATGATATTTATGAGCGTCAATTTCTACCGTCGCCCAGAGTGAGGCTTGTGATCTCGCGAACTGAGGATGCACTTGGAGTAAAAGCATGGACTTCCTGAGGTGCTACCTCAAGGAATAATATGGACTCAAAAGAGTCATAAGGGAGTTGCCACCGGATGGTTTTGGATTAGTTCAATCAACCCATAGCATAAGTGCTAGTTAAACCTTTCAGAGATGGGTTTAGATGGTGAAGATCTATTCTATGAGCTTTTAAAGTCAATTTTACCATTATAGTTGGAGTTAATTATCCTAAGAAGCAAGCGTATAAGTAAGCATACAGCGCGACATGCAATTTAGCGTAGCATAGTTGCACATAGAATGGTATGTAATGCTATATGGCATTTAAATGACATGGCATATGCATGATATGTAAAGTGATGACATAATAAAATGACATGGCATATGCATGACATGATATAAATAATGACATGGTAAACTGACATGGCATATGCATGACATGATGTAATGATGATGTAATAAAAATTACATGGCATATGCATAACATGGCATAATGATGTGTGTGTGAATTGGCATTCGACATGGCATGTTACATGGCATGGCATAATGACATGGCATAATGGTATATGACATAACAAGCTGGATTGTCAAAATTAAGTGAATAAAAATTATTTTAGGCAAAATTATTTTCAATCGATCATGGCATATTGAATGAGAGTTACTAACATCATACAAACAGTAATTAGAGATAGTAAATCGACCAACCAAAGCCAATCCTATCGAAAATCGCAAATACACGAGTTAAATAAGCATTTAATCAAGAAAAATTAATTTTGAGGCCAAAATTAATTAAATATGATTGATTTATGATAGATCTAATTCATTAGAGTTACTGTCAAGCATCAAATGTCACTAGAATCATCAAATCTGGTTTAAAATCGAGTGAAAAATGTAATTTTTGGGAAAAAGTCTAGGTTATATGTGCAGCATATAGTGCTACGTGCATAACATATTGCCTACATGGTACGCACATATTGCTATGTGCTACGTATGTAGCTGATAAATTTTATCAAAAGTTTAGTTTTTTTTTAAAACACGATCTATAGACAAATCCCAACAACTTTAATAAAGTATGTTATGTCATTTGAGCATGAATAAATGTCCGAATTGCAAGCAAACAAATTAAATGAGCATTTAATTTGAATAATTAATTTTTAAGGCTAAAATTAACTAGATCTAGATAATATTTGATAGATATAGAACATTAAAAGCATGGGTAAGCCTTTAATGTTGCTAGATTCATCAGATCGGGTGAAGAAATGAGTGAAAAAAAGAGAAAATTGTAATTTTTTGGAAAACCAGAAGGCTATATGCGCAGCACCTTCAGCTATATCCGCAGCACCTTCAGCTATATCCGCAGCATATAGGCTATTTTTTGCACACATAACACTATATATGGCATATATAGTGTACAGAAATAGATTTGATTACCAAGATGCATTAGTAACCAACAAACAAGCAAGATTGAGGCCAATCATTAAGAAATCAACTCAAAATCATATATCCATAGCAAAAACCATAAGAAAATGGAGAGAAAATGAATTTTTAACTCACCACAGTAGGTTCCTCTTGTAGATCTTGATTCCAAATGTATTTAGAGACCTAACTATTATTAGTTAGTCTTTAAAAACCTAGATTGATTGCTTAATTAAGTGTTTAATTATGTTGAGAGTGAATTTTGGCAGAGTTTGGCCATTTTTAGCTAATTTTTGGACCTTTTTCCACAAACCCAAGTGTTATATTTATAGTGAAAGGTGTTAAGATTCAGGAAATCACATTAGCAATGTAGGATTTTAAAATTTTTTGGTTATGTGTGTGGCATGTCCAGCTATGTGTGTAGCACACAAGCTATATGTATAGCATGTAGTGCTACATGCTGTGCATATAGCATTTTGGCCCTAAGTGCACCACCTTATACGAGCAAAATGTAACATGTGCCACATGTTTAATAAGCATCATTTGATATTCTAAGACATTCTATGATATGGCACATGTTAGATTTAGCCCGGAAAAGGCCACCGACCAAACATCTTTTTTGCTATGTGCTGCACACAAAGTGCTACATGCACCTCACATAGCATTTGTGACCCTATGCCCTCCACCTTCCACGAGCAAAATGTAACATACGTCGCATATCTAATAAGTGTCATTTGGTGTTTTAAGTCATTGTGCTATATGGAGCACGTTAGATTTAGCCTAGAAAGTAGGCCCTACCAAAGATCTTTTCCGCTACATGATGCACGCATAATGCTACATGTGCCTCATATAGCATTTTGTATGCTATATACGTTACTTTCTACAAGTAAAATGTAACATACACTGCATTTCTAGAACACTCAATGGAGGCTTAAAGGCACGTATGCAAATTGGGGTCGATATCGGGGACTTATACCAAGCTGAATCAAAAAACAACCTAAAATTGCATGCACGGGTGAAAAGTCAAGGTCAACCATTTGCCCCCTGATCAGGATGATTTTGAGGCGACACAAGCGTAAGTCATCAGAATGAGATCTAATCATAATAGGACTTTTCATCAAAAGTAAGAGAGGTACCTAACCGATGCTTGTGTTAAGGTTTGATGCTCATGTTGAGGCTTGTGAAGTGCTTGTGCTAAGGCTTGCAAAGTGCTCATCCTGAGGCTTTCAGAGTGCTTATACCGAGACTTGTAGAGTGCTCGTGCTAAGGTTTATAACCCAATTCTGTAACTGGGAGCCCGGTGCTCAGGCTAGAGGATCAAAGTTGATCCGTTGGTGCTCATGCTGAGGCTTGAAACCCAATTCTGCCACTGGGAGCCCGGTGCTTAGGCTAGATGATCAATGCTGATCTAGTCCACTGTTAGATTGATGGCTTTACTACAAGGCTCAAAATCATCTAATGTCAGTGTTCAAATGCCTACTGTAAAGATTTAGGAATCAAGGACTTGATTCTGTGATCGCTGCTAGATCTGGTGGTCAACTATGGGACCTGGGTGACCGTCTACTAGGTTGGTGCTTGTGCCATTTGATACATGTCAAATTTCTCTAAAATGGTATTTAGGACCCCCTGCTAGGATTTGACACTTTCTGGTAGACGGTTTTGACCAATAATGATCCTAATTCTATTATTGGAGCTTTGCTCTTGGGCTAAACAATCAAGGTTGATCGATGGTCATCTGCGAGACCGATGGCTTTACTGCAAGGCTTAAAATCATATGATGTCAGTGTTCAGATGCCTACTACCAGGGTTTAGGAATCAAAGGCTTGATTTTATGATCGCTGCTAGATCTGGTGGTCAACTACGAGACTTGGGTGACCATCTGCTGGGTCGATGCTCATGCCATTTGATACATGTCAAATATCTCCAAAATAGCATTTAGGACCCACTATTAGAGTGCAACACTCTCTGGTCAATGGTTTGACCAAAAGTTAAAGGTTTGACTAATTTTGATCATCTGCTGGATTAATTTTCTGTCTATGTTAGATATAGAAAAGTATTTATCAATGAAAATAAAATAAAAATAGTCTAGGAAAAATACCTAAATTTTTAGGTATCCGTTTGTTGATTCTGCTGATTTAATATATGTATGACCTATGCAAGTACCTCGGGATGCCATGGCTGACGTGACGAGGCTGTTAACTGGACTATGCCACTACCATATCTCTGAGATATTGGAATTCTAGGTAAGTACTTGTTATAATTGTGAGTATAGTGTTTATGTATGGATGCATGACTTATATGCCTATATGCTTATGTTTGCAGACAAGCAGGCACTTGGAGCAAGAGGAGAGAGATCGTTATACTCGGATGACTAAGCTAATGAGTAAAGAGATTACCCAGCTGATGATAAGGCCATTACTGATTACAAAGGGTTTTCTGGGTCTTACTGTTATCTTCTAACTATGCTGCCATAAGCTAGTGACTACCTCATCATGGCTGAGGGTAGTAGGATTTAGATTACTGGCATAGTTTCTATTTGTCAACCTATCCGGTCATGAAGATATGGTGATTGGGTCTATGATAGACCAGATGGAGTAGGGTTGGACCCCTTTTCCTATGATCATAGTAGAGATGATCCTTAAGCTAAATAAAATGAAGTGAGGGCAGTCTGAGTGCTTCAGTGGTAGTCTGCTTTTGCTATGAGTAAAAATTCTAAGCCGCCTTTGTAGGTTTTCAACTTAAAAAAGCTGTGTTTTTACCCTAAATTTTGCATGAGTAATCTTTTGCAAGGTTTTTGGCTCATCGGGCTACTAATTTTGCTTCAGACCCTAACTTTTACTTGAACTACCCCCTTGGATTTTCAGCTCAGTAGGTCACTCTAAATTTTGCCTGAGCAACCTTTTGCAAGGTTTTTAACTCAATGAGTTTTTTTTAGCTTTAGGAGAAGTTGGGGATCTTGGCACCTCTAGCGGGTGATCTACAAAGATACATACCTCGTAGCTATATGCGGAGAGACTACACCTGTAGTAAGGTGAGGATACTGACATTCAACGATTGGATCAAGTGGATGGAAGCCATCCCAAAGAGTGAGTTTAGGTGGACCTGTCCATGATGATGCATACAACATGTGATGGTGAGGACTTACACAAACTACATTCCGTTGTCAAGATTTAGGCATTGTACATATTACAGTCCTACTAGGATCTACCGTCCATATGGTTATAGGTAGACTATCCCTCTATTGATAGATTTTGAGGGAGGATAGCTGGTGCCCCATTTCTTAGAGCATGTGGCGAGGACCTAGCCTCACTGTAGGATTGTACTAATGGTGATCCCTGGAGCTAGATTTGCTACGCATAAGGAGTATAAGTTATGGGTGCTACACCACACTTGAGTTTTGTACTACAAGAAATTGTTAAGTAACAAGATTGTATGCAATAAAGAAAGACAGTGCTTTATGTTTGAAACTAGTATTACTTATGGCTAAGTTTACGAACATGTGTTCCATTTGCATTAATGAGATTAAAACATTTACATGAAAAATGTTAAAACCAACAGAGAAGTTTCCCGATATGTATCAGACTTAACCCCTATCATTGACCAGTCTCTTGTGAGATTTTCTGATCAGCTATTTTAACGCTCTTCTTTTGCTTTTAAGAGCTTTAATTTTTGCATGAGTCATCCAAACATATTTTCAACTCATCGAGCAAGCATTTTTTTCTTTTATCTTAATTTTTGCATGAATCACCTATGTAGGTTTTTAGCTCACTAGACTTTTCTTTTTATTTTTCCTCTTCTTTTTACCCTTTGCCCTAGATAAAATACTTCTTTAACCGGTCAAGGTTGACAGGCTCTGAGAACTCATTACCTTCCAAATCTGAAATGCAGATAACGCCTTGGGATAGGATCTTTTTTACCAGGAATGGGCCCTCCCAGTTTGGTTTGAACTTTCCATAAAGGTCACAAATAGCTAGTTTGACTTGCTTTAAAACTAAGTCACCTTCTTGTATAGTAACAGGTTTGACCTTTCTATTGAATGCATTTACCATGCACTTCTTGTAAAGTTGTAAATGATAGAGAGCCTTCAGCTGCTTCTTATCTGTAGTAACCAACTATTCATACCTGGCCTTTTTCCATTCAGCTTTCGGTAATTAAGATTCTAGAATAACATGAAGTGATTTCAACACCACTTTGATTGGTAATAGGACTTTTGTCCTATAAATTAGAGAATAGGGAGTTGCACTAGTAAGACTTCTTGCAGTGGTTCTGTAACCCCATAAAGCAAATGACAACTGCTCATGCCAATCTTTGTAAGTATGTACTATCTTGGCCAAGATCTGCTTGATTGTCTTATTGGTTGCTTTGACTACTCTATTAGCCTGAGGGCGATATGGAGAAGAACAGTTATGCTTGATTCTATATCTTTTTAATAAGTTGACCACTTGGCTGTGGAACTGCACACCATTATCAGATACTAAGTGATGTGGTACCCCATATCGGTATATGAGATTTCTTTCTATGAATTTGGTAACCTACTTTGCCCCCAGTTTACTGTAGGATTCTACCTCCACTCACTTAGAGAAGTAGTTAATAGCCACCAATACATAGTGATGTCTATTAGAAGTGTTAGGATGAATCTCACCCATAATGTCAATTCTCTAAGCTGAGAATGGCCAAGGTGTGGTCAAATTTTGTAATTCAACTGGCGGTATATGACTTAAATCTCCATGAATCTGACATTCATGACATCTTTGTACGAACTATATGCAGTCTATCTCTATGGTAAGCTAAAATTATCCTTGATGTAAGATCTTCTTGTAAAGGGTGAATCCATTCATGTGGGACCCGCATACACCAACATGTACTGTTTACATGACTGATTTGGTCTCCTTCCTCGATATGCATCAAAGTTGTAGACCATCAATTGTCCTTTTGTAGAGAACTATCTGAAGCTAGGTGAAGTTGGCTGCTAGCCTTTGCAAAGTTAGCTCGTCAATCTTATTAGCTTCTTCTGGATAAGCATTGGTTTTTAGAAAATTCATGATATCAGCATACGATGGAATCTCATCTTGCTAGTCTAATGCCATAGCCTATTCTCCTTCATAATAAGGAATCCTTGACTGCTCAATGAATATAAGTTGAACTTGATACTATGGTCATTCACAAATTGAAGCCAGTATGGCCAAGGCTCTGATTCTCATCACACAGTGTATGAATCAATTGATATGAACTGAAATTGTAAATCATGAGTTTCATGTATTCAGCATAAGGCTTAAGCCTTTCTTCTTTAACCTCCCACTCAGTCATGGATTGGTAAATGACAAGCGTTGAATCATGGAATATTTCCACATCTTGGGCACCAATCATTAGCAATGCTTCAAGCCCGAATAGACATGCTTCATACTCAGCCATATTGTTAGTGACTGGAAAGCTCAACCACTTTGAAAGCATAATCAATTTACCCTCAAGAGTGATTAGCATAACCCATATGCCTGCACCTCTTCTGTTAACTATGCTGTTAAAGTGCAATTGCCATTTTTGAAAGTTAATTGCCCTTAAATGATCATCTGGGAAGTCCAGCTCCAAGATTTTAGAGTCATCCATCAGCCTGGATGCTAAGAATTCAGTAATTGCTCTGCTTTTAATCACCTTGGTAATGATGTACTATACATCAAACTCTGATAACAGGATCAACCACCTAGAAAGTTTCCCTACCAATGAAGGAGCTTCATACAAGTATTTTATAGGGTTAACCTTAGAGATCGCCTGAACTTAGTATGATTAAAAGTAATGTCTGAATTTCTTGGTCACCCAGACCATAGCAATGCACAGCTTCTTAATAGTGTTATACTTGCATTCTGTTGGCAATAGCTTCTTACTTAAGTAGTAGATAGCATGCTTGACTCCAGCTGTTTTCTCCTGAGCCATCATAGCACTAATTGATTCTTCTTCTAAGGCTAGATAGAGCAACAACGGTTTTTCCGACTAAGGCGATTACATGATCAGTAGGTTAGAGAGATAATGCTTCACCCTTTCAAATGCAAACTAGCAGTTCTCATCCCAAACTAAGGGCTGGTTCTTCCTCAAAAGCTTAAAGATGGGCTTACACATAGTAGTGAGCTTGGTGATGAATTTGCTAATATACTAGAGTTATCCCAGGAATCCTCTGACTTCGGTCTCAGTTCTATGAATAGGTATCTCACAAGTCAACTTTGCCTTATTGGGATCCACTTTGATACCCCTCTGACTGATAATGTGACCCAATAGCTTGTAGGATGTCACCTCAAATGTGCACTTCTTCGGGTTCAGCTTGAGCCCGTACTTCTCAACCCATATGAGAAATCTATGTAGAGTAGTCGGGTGCTCTTCTCTGATAAGAGACTTCACCATCATATCATCCACATAGACCTCAACCTTTATAGATTAAATCATGTAATAAGGTTGTTGCAGCTCTCTGGTATGTAGCACTTACGTTTTTCAAGCCAAAGAGCATGACCTTGTAGCAATAGGTCCCCTATTCCATGATGAAAGCTATCTTCACCTTATCAGTGATAGCTATTAGGATTTGGTTATACCTAGAAAATCCATTAGCAAAGGAATACATAGCACTAGTAGTTGCACTATCGATCAGCATGTCGATATGAGGTAAAGGAAAACCATCCTTTAAGCATGCTTTATTCAGATCCTTGTAGTCTATGTAGACCCTAACCCTGACCCTGACCCTGACCCTGACCCTACCATCTTTCTTAGGAACTGGCACCATATTAGCCAACCATTCAAGATAGTCAACCACTTCAAGGAACTTGGCATCTAACTATTTCTAGACATCCTCTTTAACCTCCTGAGCCCATTCTAGTCAGAGGCATCATAGCTTCTATTTAACTAGCTTAAACCTAGACTGGATTAGAATTCTGTGTTTTGTAATGGTTATGTTGACACCCGGCATGCCTTCATAGCCTAGAGCAAAGGCTTTTAAATGCTTTTCTAGTACTCTAATTATTTCCATTCTCTCTCCAGAGGTCAAGTCTGATGTAATCTAGAGTAGACAGGGCTTTTCATCTATGCTAATATTAACATTTTCAATGCATGATGCGTTAATATCAAAAATGCTCATGTAATGCTCATGTTCATGCACAATGCCATCAGAATACACATTGTAAACATAAGCAAAGTTATTCTTCATTGTATTATATTTAGATGGGATTACATCATCATTGAATAAAATAGTAATTTGGATATCAGTGTCCTCATATAGTATTTAATCAAAGGTGATGTCCACCAGAGTAGCAATGTCTTCATAAACTTTTGGAATCAGCAGGTCCTCCATGTCTAAGTTCTACAACTTGGCTCCCATTGCAACGATTGGTGGTGAAATCAGCAACATCACCAAAGATTTGAAAAGCATCATCAAGGATGATGGTGTAAGAAGCGGTAGTGGTCTTCTTAGCTACTGTCAAGGCTGATAGATCATATACATCACCAAAGATGGCAAACTGCTGGTCAAAGAAGTTATCTGAGTTGGGCAACTCAAAGGCATGATTGTGTTACGTCTCTCTTTGCATGAAGATAACCATCTTGCACTCTTCTGGCTTGTCTGAAGTATAGGGATCGAACCCAATGCAATACCTCGCCTCCCACATGGCTGTAGGGATGTCAAACTCTATCGAACCTTACTGGTACCGGCTTAAACCTTTGATAGGCATAAAGTTCATCATTTGCATCATCCTCTCCATGATAAGACTCAATTGATATGAGTATGATTCAGGCTCTCTGATGGTATCAATTTGAAAACTAATCATGAGAGGGACAGCTTCTCTGATGCAATCTGGTGCAAAGTGGACGATACACCTGCCAAGGGATGAAACTACGATCGGCCCAATAGCAAAGAAAATGATACTAAAATATCAAGAACTATAAACTCCACCACTAATTTGATTGGTCCAACTGTAACAATAGTAGTGAAAACACCAGTGACCTTTTATTTAGACTCATCATAAGCCTTAATGATAATCTTGGATGGTTTAAAGTCCATAAGCTAGATCCCAAGCTTGGGAATACCTTGAGAGGGCAAGCGTTGATGCCAGAATCATCATCCACCATGTCATAAAAAGTGGAGAAGTTCATGATATGCACCCTAATGAAGAGTGTTTTGTTGTGACGGATACCCTTGGTTAGTAGATCTGTGTCAAAGAAAGTAATCATGCTAGATTGCAATTCCTAATTTACCAACTAACTCTTCATGATGAAGGTCAAGGTAGATGGAGAAATTCTCATGCTAGAGAGTGCTTCAACGATGGCCTATCAATGTTGTTGGGAGGATAGCACCAAGTCCCAGATGCTAATATTAGCCTGTGTCTTCTTCAACTACTTGACGATAACATTATCAGGCTGAGTAGCCTTATTAGCTAATTGTGGAGCTGGAGCATTACTTGGACTAGCCTCATCCTCTGCAGGTCTAGCCTCGATTGACTTTTTAGGGCTTTTGGTTTCTTCCCTAGATTGGGAGGAGTAAACACCTTACCATTACGAGTCATGTTACGAACTTGAGAGGACATCTTGTTAGCACCTAACCTCTTATGCTATTTGGATGGTTTAGGCCCCGACTTAGTTGTCTTAGAAGTCTCAGCCAACTTACCTTTCTTAGAACTCTGAACCTCTGATGATTCAAACTTAGACGAATCTTGACTAACTATAGACTCATCCTCTAAACTATCATACCATATGTCAATGGCACCAATGTCAAACCCACCACCTAGTCGGAAGGTAATAGTAGGTAACTGAGCAATCTTCTCACTGTCGAAGGGAGAGAAAGAGTAAAGAACTAGGTATTCTGGCAACCTTAATTGGAGTATGTAGGTACGATTGGCTTTATGGTAGTTAGGTAATGGATTAGTTTTAGTAGATGGTTTAGATTTGTCATGATATTTGAGCTCATTAGAGTCAATGAGGTCCTAAATGACCCATCTGAGAGTGTGGCAGTCATCAGTGTTGTGATCATGATGTTGGTGATAATGGCAGTAGGTTTTAGTATCTATCAAGGCTGGGGGTGGTGTTTTAAAGTTTGGCTTAAGTGGCTTAATGAGTTTAGCTTTGAGGAGATGCCTGAAAACCTTAGAAAGTGGCATTCCAAGATTCGAGAACCTCTGGGATGGAGTAGTGTTTTGGAGTATAGGATTTGGTGTTTGTAGGGCATTGATGTAGTGAGGCTTTTGCTATGTTTAGGTGTATGTGGTAGTTTTGGGCTTCAGGAAGGAAGGCTCTTTTTTCTTCCCCTTGATCTGCTTAATCCGTTGGCCAACAAAGTGTATGTCCTCAAAGGTATGGAATGTTTGATACTTCAGCTTATCCTGGTACAATCGCAGTGACCCTATAATAAGCTTATTAATCGTGTCTAATTCAAATGGCTTCTGTTTGACTAGTACAACTTTATCCATCCACCTGCTAAAGTAATCCATAAAGGACTCATTGGTTTTCTACTTAACTATTTCCAAATCTATTACAGTTACATCAAATTAGGATTTGAACCCATATTATTTATAGAAAGCAGCACAAAAAGGCTTCCACTTGACTATGGTCACCTTGTTCAGACTATAATACCAGGCCAGTGCTGGTCCCTCTAATGAGATGAAGAAGAGTCAGACTATCTGGTCATCCGATAGGTCTGTAGTGCTCATCATCGTGGTGTAAGTCTTCAAATGATTCTTTGGATCCTTAACTCCGCTATACTTTGGGAACATATGGGAGCTTGAACTTAGCAAGCAACCCCTTAATGGCTCTAATAAAGAACTCATAAAAGTCAAGATCAGACCCCATGCCTTTGGTCTTCATGATAGACTACAACTATTCTATCTTCTGCTCTAGGACAGAGGTCTCAGACTTGCGAACATCATGCATGTGGAGGAGACTTCATCATCAGTGTCGATATCATACAGGTTGACACCTTTCCCTTTTTCCTTCATAATAGCTGGTGAGGTGATAAAATCTCCAAGACTGAGAGCCTCCCAGATCTGCTGTTGTAGGAGGGTCTTAAAGTCATTGTTCAAGAGCTTGGTCATTGATTGATTAATAAGCTTCTGAACTGTAGCAAGCAAAGCATCATCTAACATTGAAGCAAGAGTGTCTAATGCGGATGCAATATTTCTAACGGTTATGAGTCTGACATGGTCTATACATGATAGAGAGAGTCAGCTTGGATGCATAAGTATGCATATGGTATTGCATGTGGAGCATGTGATGTGACACGTAGGATGTATGTATGATCTATGCTAGGAAACATCAGGTGTTATGGCTATGAAATAAAATTGATTAACATATGTATGCGTTGGATGCATGTGATGTGTCACATAGGATGTATGCATGACCTATGCTAGGAAACATCCAACATTATGGTTGCAAAAGGAAATTTATTAGAGAAAAAATTGCATGAGCATGCATGTATGTGTATTTGGACAGAAAACACAAAAAAAATTTATAAACATGTAGCACAAAGTAATGCTCCCTACCACCCTTATATCTTAACAAGAATTAATCAGTTTAATTTCTCTTAGGTGGGATACTAACCCGGAGTTACATTAGGAACTCAAGGTATGATTCTCTCATTTAAGGCAAGCAAAAGGAGTGATCGTTGTCCAATCATATGAGGGATTATGGTCAAAACTCGATAACATTTCAACCTAGTCATATTGCTATGATAAGGGAATGCTAATGGAATGGGCATGAGGTTACACAACCATATAGAATCATGAAAGGATTCTGACTCTTAGCAGAGCAATACAGACATGATCATATTGTTATAATAAGAGTATGCCCATAGAATAGGCATGAGCTTTGCAACCATACAAAATCATGAAAGGATTCTGACCCTTAGCAGAGCAATATAGACATGATCATATTGTTATGATAAGAGTATGTCTGTTGAATAGATATGAGGTATGTAATCATACAGAATCATGAAAGGATTCTGACTTTTAGCAGAGCAATACAAACATGATCATATTGTTATGATAAGAGTATGTCTATGAACTAGACATGAGGTATGTAACCATACAGAATCATGAAAGGATTTTGACTCTTAGCAGAGAAATACGAGGGTGGAAACTAGATCGGTTTTAGGCAAATCCACCGATATGATAGGATATCAATCTATATAACATGCAATGAGGGGTCCTAATTTGGAATGTTGCTAGGTTAACTACATAGGCTTTTAGTCCAATAGGAATAAGTTAAGGTCCCCCACCACGTTGTCCATAACTTATCTAACCAAATGAAATCATTAATATAGGACTATACCTAGCGTCTATCTATCAGGAATCATTGACGGTCATCGGTACGAGGCAGTGAGTGGTGAAGACAGATTCACTTTTCCAAGGAGTTGAATGGAGTCCAAGGTACTCACTCACCCACAATCACCGGCTTGATACAGGAGGTTATGTAGTGTGTTCAGACACAAACTTGTGTTATGATGCATACAATTAATCTGACTAAAATAGGAAAATTGATATGGAAACTCTTAGATGCCACCACTCTTTAGCCATGCATCCCCAGTGGAGTCGCCACTGTGAGCATCAGTTTCTACCGCCGCCTAGAGCCAGGCTTGTGATCTCGCAGACCGAGGACGTACTTAGATCAAAAGCGTGGGCTTCCCGAGGGGCTACCCTGAGGAATGATATGGACTTGAAAGAGTCACAAGGGAGTCACCACCGAATGGTTTCGGATTAGTTCAATTGACCCATAGCATGAGTGCTAGTTAAACCCTTTAGAGATGGGTTCGGGTGGTAAAGATCTATTCTATGAGTTTTTAAAGTCGATTTTACCATTATAGTTGGAGTTAATTGTCCTAAGCAGGCAAGCAAGCAAGCATATAAGTAAGCACATAATGCGACATATGATTTGGTGTAGCATAGTTGCACATAGAATGGCATATAATGATATATGGCATTTGGATGACATGGCATATGCATGACATGGCGTAGTGATGATGTAATATAAATGACATGGCATATGCATGACATGACATAGTTATGTGTGTGTGAATTGGTATTCGACATGGCATGTGATATGGCATATGATATGGCATATGACATGGTATGGCATAATGACATAGCATAATGGTATATGATATAACAAGTTAGTATGGTATATTAGCATATAACATGAAGAATAGCACGCATTATATGGTAAATTGGCGTATTTAGATCGTATTGGCATATGAGATAATATATGTTATGGCATGGCATAAAAGTGTGTGATGTGGTATGTGACACGGAATGTGACATGATATGGCATATATATTTTAGTAAATATAATAAAACCATCCACGAAATAAAATTCCTGAAAGACCGGTGAAAGGGATCGAGGAATTAGGGGATACACGAGGGAATTTAAAGCTAAATTACACTAAATAAGAGATAATGCTATCCTATTACATAAAATCTTCATGTATACAACATTCCGGAATGTTAAGTAATGTCTTTTCCTTCTTGGGAAATTTTCCACCTTGGGTAGCATGAGCCAAAAATGCACGAATGAAGAATGCAATATAAACAAATAAACTGTTAGTAGCAAATAAAATTTAGGACTTATTTGATTAATTCTATGCCATATGAAAGCATGAATCAAGAGTCAAATTCCAATTAATTATATGGCAATAATCATACGAATTAACACGAGGTAGATCGTGAAAATTTAGTAAATAAAAATAATTTTAGGCAAAATTATTTTCAATCGATCGTGGCATATCGAATGAGAGTTACTAACATCACATAAATAGTAATTGGAGATAGTAACTCGACCAACTGAAGCCAATCCTATCGAAAATCGTAAATACATGAGTTAAATAAGCATATAATCAAGAAAAATTAATTTTGAGCCCAAAATTAATTAAATGTGATTGATTTATGATAGATCTAATTCATTAAAGCTACTGTCAAGCATCAAATGTCACTGGAATCATCAAATCCAATTTAAAATTAAGTGAAAAATGTAATTTTTGGGAAAAAATATAGGTTATATGCGCAGCATGTAGTGCTATGTGCACAACATATAGCCTACATGCTGCGTACATAGTGCTATGTGTTGCACATGTAGCAGAGAATTTTCATCAAAAGTCCAATTTTTTTGCAAAAATATGATCTATAAACAAATCCCAGCAACTTTAACAAAGCATGTTATATCATTTGAGCAGGAATAAATGTCTGAATCGCAAGCAAACGAATTAAATGAGCATTTAATTTGAATAATTAATTTTAAGGCTAAAATTAACTAGATCTGGAAGATATTTAATAGATCTAGAACATTATAAGCATGGGTAAGCCTTTAATGTTGCTAGATTCATCAGATTGGGTGAAGAAATGAGTGAAAACAAGAGAAAATTATGATTTTCTGGAAAAATAGAAGGCTATATGCGTAACACCTTCAGCTATATGTGCAGCATATAGGCTATGTGCTGCGTACATAGCACTATATATGGCATATACAGTGTGTAAAAATAGAAGAAAACCAAGTTTTTTGGAAAAAATGCAAAATTTGGGTTAGATCTAAGCAGATCCAAAGTAAAAATGAGTAGTTTTGATTACCAATATGCATTAGTAACCAACAAATAAACATGATTGAGGCTAATCATCAAGAAATCAACTCAAAATCATATATCCATAGCAAAAACCATAAAAAATGGAGAGAGAATGAATTTTTAACTCACCACAGTAAGTTCCTCTTGTAGATCTTGATTCCAAACATGTTTAGGGACCTAACTAGTGTTAGTTAGTCTCTAAAAACCTAGATTGATTGCTTAATTAAGTGTTTAATTAAGTTGAGAGTAAATTTTGATAGAGTTTGGCCATTTTTAGCTAATTTTTAGACCCTTTTCCACAAACCCAAGTGTTATATTTATATTGAGAGATGTTAGGGTTTGGGAAATCATATTAGCAATATGGGATTTTAAAATTTTTAGGCTATGTGCATGGCATGTCTAGCTATGTGCACGGTACATAGGCTATATACTGCGTATGTAGTACTACATATTGTGGATATAGCATTTTGGCCCTATGTGTGCCACCTTATACGAGCAAAATGTAACATGCACCACATGTTCAATAAGCGTTATTTGATATTCTAAGACATTCTATGATATGGTGCACGTTAGATTTGGCCCGGAAAAGGCTGCTGACCAAACGTCTTTTTCTACTATGTGCTGCACACATAGTGCTACATACGCCTCACATAGCATTTGTGACCCTATACGCTCTGCCCTCCACGAGCAAAATGTAACATGCACCGCATGTCCAATAAGCATCATTTGGTGTTTTAAGACATTATGTTATATGGAGTACGTTAGATTTGGCTCAAAAAGTAGGCCCCCTAAACGTCTTTTCGCTACATGCTGCGTGAATAATGCTACATGTGCCTCACATAGCATTTTGCATGCTATATGCGCTACCTTCTATTAGCAAAATGTAACATGAGCTGCATGTCCATAACGTTTAGAGGATGCTCAAAGGCATGTGTGCATATCAGGGTCGACATTGGGGACCTATACCAAGTTGAATCGACAAAAAACTTGAAATTATACGCACGAGTGAAAAGTCAGGGTCAAGAATATTGCAATGACAAAAATACATGGACTAGTTATCTTTACCTTCATTGAAATCATTAGCAAGATATAGAATGGTGTGCTAATTTAAATTTATTTTTTTAAATATGTTTTAGTATATTATTTTACATTATTATGAAAAGAATTTTGAATTATGGTGCATTACTTTTACAAGGGAACTGATAATAAATGCAATTGCAAGTACTAGACTTCTTATCAACTTAGATTTATCAAAGGTTACAACACTAAAAGAAAGGTAAAAAAACCTTTTTGCATTTTACAGATTTACAGCATTATCATTTTAACTTACCTAATATAAATTACCATGTTAATGTATCTAATATAACTTTATGACCTTACATTCATTTTATTATAGAAAATCTTTAATGAAGATAGAGAAGATTGAATATCGAATTCCAAAGGTAACTGACATAGAAGTTGAAAAACATTCAAATAAAAAAACCATATCCTAGCTTTTATAGCTCGACGTGTATACAAAATAGGTTTGAAAACAATCAACGTGCATTTCTTTTCATAGATTATAATAAAATTCATCGCTAAATGTACTTTTACTTTACATACAAGCAAACTTAAGTTGACATTTTGATAATACTTTGTTAAGACATAAAATATACATGTGAAGCTACAATTATTGAAATTGATCCTATAAATGAATAGTGGTATCGTGCATGCACCTAATGCAAAAATGACATTTAAGTGTATGATAGCAATATATGATGTTATAAATGTGGTTTTCTAAGAGATCCACCACTCTTATGGTTTACTCATTAGGCTGACCTATTATCTTTTTTAAAAAAACTATTATAAATAATCATGGATAGATAAATATATTATAATATTACTCAATTTACTTGCACTATGTATAAGTTTAATACTATTGTCGAAAACTCAACTAGAACAACTTTCATACTTTTTAGATGAATTGTTGCTAAAGTTATTAGAATTCGTGCAACATATCTTGCTATGAACTCAATCAATTGACATGTTTTTCCTCCTATGCTAACAAAACTTCATGGAATAAGAAAACTCTTTCAAGTTGTTTTAAGCAACAAGATTGATCTCTCATCAATTATGTCCTTTAAGGTTTTACAAATATTTGATGTACTCATGATAATCTCAAATGAACATTCACCAATTAGAAAACTAACTATATGCTTCTTTTCTAACCCACATGAGTCACAATCATCAAGTTCTTTTAATGGTGTAAAACACATATTAAGATTCACTAAACAAGTTGATCAATGCTCTAAACAATAACAACATCTTTCAGCATTCAAGGGTGACATATTAGCTATAGACTTGAAAGATACCTTAAGCAACATTTTTTCAAATGAATCCCCAACAAAGAAAAATGTAATAACAACCACCCATACACTATTTCTTATGTTCTTACTTGAGTTTTAATGATGTAATGAACTTAACTTTAACTTTGTTTCCAAGAAATCCATTATGTGAACCATCACCTAAGAAAAGTAGCTCACACCTTTTATTCCCAACCTCCTTCATCAACAAAATGATATGCAATAACTTAAATAATTTGTTATCAAAAATATTTTATTAATACATAATTTATATTTTATCATTAAACTATTTCGTTCAAACTCTATATTTACCATGATTTAAATATATTGCTTGGTTATATGTATCAAAGTAACATGAAGAAATATTTTTGTATAATATATGCATATACCATATTTACATATGACATATACAATTGTAATTTTTTTAAAATTAAAATTGGATTGTAGATATATGGAAGATAACTTATGATATACATCATATTATACACATAATATACATTATGTATCTATGGGTAAATATGATATGAAGACCTTAAATAATATAAAATTTTTATGGAAGAGAGAAAGCAACAAAAAAAGTCCTTTTTTATTTATACCTTTAATAAAATAATTAAATAATTTTTATGAAATTTTTCATGAATTTTTGTATTTAATTGTAATTCCTTTTTTTATACGATGATCTTTAAAAAATCAAAAGTACAATTTCTAAAATTAACATGCATTTGTACAATAATGAGTCAATATTATAGATTTTGATAATTGTTTGAAGTTTTTTTAAAAATAAATAGTTGTAAAACTATTCATTACATTCTTTCTTGGATATCCTGCAAAATAACACTCTTCTTTGCAGTGTAATGTCTTTGCAATCTAAATCTCTTGTGCGTTGTAATGTATGAAACATTTGGAGGAAGAAATGGTGATTTATAATGGAAAAGGTAAGTTTCATTTTCAAATTTAAGGTTTTGAATGGTGATTTCTGGAGAATAAATGGTGAAAAAGGGAGAAGTTATTGAAGTAGAAAGAGAGAGGGAAATTTGAGGTATGTGAGAAAGTACAGTTTAAGTGTTAATTCTAATTAATAGGTTGTGCCGTTAGTTTTAATTGGAAGAACAAGTTGACTATTTTTATAATTAGTTTGACTAAATATAATATTAAATAATATTATTTTGATTAATTGGCCGAAAAAATCAACACTCAACGGTGGGCTTAAGGAAAACATCATTAGACGATTTTTAAGCAAAAAGAATAAAATAAATAAATAAAAGTAAGTAATAAAATTACCTAGGGTTTCCTTGTCTCTCCCAAATTGCCACGCACCAGTCCACAGCTACAGCAGCAGCAGCGAAGGGGCAAAAATTAGGTTTATGAGAGAAAGAGAAATGGCAGGAAAAGAAGAGAATAGAATATTTGTCGGAGGCTTATCTTGGGACGTTACTGAACGACAGCTCCAGAATGCCTTTAACCGTTATGGCAAAATTGTCGAGTGTCAGGTTCTTTTTTTCCTGCTTTTCCTTCTTAAATTTCTTTTTTTTTTTTTGTTTCTGCTTGGTTGCTTAGAAAATGAGGGGGATGTAAATTCTTTTAACTTCTTTTGAGTTATTGAGGGTTCTTCTTCAATCAATAATTTCAGAGTTTAATCCATTACTCTGCTTTTAGTTTAAAGTTTTGTATTAGTATTAATTTTACTTGTTCTTTTCTGTGTTGCTGGTTTTGAATCTTGAGATGCTGTTCGTTTAGGGATGATGTTTGGTTAAATCAAATTGCTCAAGATCAGTCATATTTCGTTCGTTAGATTGAAATGGTCGGATATTTTCTAATTTTCCAAGTGCAGAATTGCCAGTGGTTTCTGGATATAAGGGATTTATTGGAAGTTGATTTTCTTGGTTTTGTTGTGTTCTGCACATGCGGGAACTGTATAATGTTTGAGCAATGATTAGAAGAATATTTGAGTTTCTGAACGTTGCATAAAGCATCTGCGATGGTAATAATGTGAAACTTTAGATTATATTTGGGTTCAGATGTTCTCTGTTTCAAATAAACGGCATCTATCTGGCTGAATTTTTTACGAGTGATATTTCAGTTTCATGAGGAACATTGTTTGGGTTTTTATGAAAGAAGACCTGCCTTGTTACGGGCTTTCTGAACTTTTATTCTTGTTTATCAAAATTAACGTGGAGAAAAGTGTTGCAAGAGACTCTAGTGACGTTACGTCCTTCTGAAGATGTAGCACAAACTCATGCAGAATTCAGTGAAGAAAAGGTATCTGTGTGCATATGGTAAAGCCTGAATAGCTTGGGACTAAGTTGTAGTCAAGTTTACATTTTAGTTGGACAAAAACATCTTGGAAGGTCTTGCATGGGCATTTGATTTTCTTGGGCTAAGTTGTTCACTTATTCCCTGGGTTCCTGTCAGGCTCTCAGTAGGAATTTATATTCACAGCACACCTATCTTCTCTGAGATTTGTTATGGTTACCAGCACTTCATGATACTCTCTCTCTGTCCATCAATTTGTAGGTTTTTGTTGCTTTGTTATTTTATTGTTTTCATACCTTTCACATCCCTAATATTTAGAATTCTTTCCTCAGTGCTCAAGCTATATTTTGCATGAAATTTGAATTTAATTTGAGTTTGGGTGAAATGATAATCATGAGGTTTGCAAGCTTATGTGCAACGTTCCAATCCATCATAATTGATAGAGTTGTAAAGTTTGTGGCATCTGCATGGAGGTGTATCGACATGCCATGCCATTGTGGTGAACTTGCAATATCCGAGGCTCCTTCCAGTAGTTGCTCACAATTCTGTGCTGCCCTTATCTTCTTGCTCATTTGCTAGAACAAGATTGTATTGCTGGATTTATCAGATTGGTGGCCTGGATAAATTACACTGTTGATTCCAAGGAACAGATAAACCGAAATCTCTTTTCTTCTCCTAACTTATTGCATTTCATGTGCCATTCAAAGGTATCAGCAGCCTTAAGCTAGATGCTATTGCTTTAATGTTCTGGACTTGCATTCTGCGTATGGAGGACAGAATCAGGCGTGTCACAGTACATATGTTTGGAAACTTTGTAGCTTGCTGGTGGCTTTCTCATAATTTTAATTGACATTGTGACATAGTAGTAGAGATAGATCTGCTTTTGGCCATCAGAAAGGTTCGTCCTTTTTAGCCTGATATGTATGGGTAACTGGTGAAATTCTCCCCATGTTGTTAAGCCTTCATCCTCTTGGAAACTTCCAACTGAATGGCTGTGATATAGCCTGTGGTAGCATGTTGATTAAAAGTGTTCAGTATCTGTGTATATGTTTTTGGTTGTGATTATAATTTCAGGATAGAAGAAGTGATCTGAGTGCATATGAATTCATGATAATGTAGTTATGCGTTAGTCTTGTTGCTGGAGAAGGTTCTTTTTCCTTTTTGCCAGTTCTGTTATATGCATATTTGCGGACAACTTTGGTGGTTTCTGGCTACATTTCTATATGAGGCGTTTCTTTCAGCCACTGCTTGAATGATTAGTTGTTAACTACTGAAGGACATAGAATGATGGAATGATTTTCTATTTGATCACCATAGAAAAGAAGCAATTTGAATGGTGAGATATTTTTTAAAAGAATTCTGGGTAGTTTGATTTTCTGAAGGCAAGATGAAGATCAGTCTGATGTTAAAGCATCCTGTTTGTTGATTAGCATGAGTGGAGCATAGTCATATCCAGTAGACAGAGCAGCAGTTTTGGCTAGCTTAAGTGAATGTTGTGATTATCAGGGTTAATTGGTGGATACAAGCTTTGTAGCTGCTATCTCATTTTTGATTTTGGGACTTGGAACTGTTATCTCAAATTATGTGGAACTTAGTTGCGATCAAATATTAAGAGTTTTTGCTCTCATCTTCACTGTTTTTGGCTTGAAAGTAAAAATGAATCTGCAGAGGTAAATTTGGGAACTTTTTATTCCTATATGCCCAATAGATCTCCTCAAATATATTTTGCATTTAATTGTTTGCAAAGTCAAGTTTTTGGATATCCATCTGCTACTGAAATGGTTGTCCTTTGAAATATGGTAAATCTAAATCTGCATTAGTTAGTCATCTAGTACTTACATTCTAGTTATGCTTCTGCTAATAATGTTCTTGAGTTGAGTTGTCTTATTCAGTACAAACTCTAATAGTCCTGTGAATTGCACAGAATGGCTTTCAGTCATGTTTTAACTTGGCTGAAGAAAAACTTAATAAAAAATGGATTTGCAAATTGCTGACAGCTATGTTATGTTTCTATTTGGATGATATAGTAAAAGCTTATAAGTTTTTACCATTACTGCTTATATTTATTATTGTTGTTATAAAGGATAATGTATGCTTATCGTTTTAAGCTTCTAGTCTGGATTCTGAAGTCTGTAAACTTTTGTGCATCATTATAACCATTTTGGTTGGTAGTGAATGCCAAATCGAAGATCTGCTTGAGTGTAAATAAAGTACCATGGAGAGGAAGGTGGTTAGGTTTTATTTCTAGTCTCTTAAGCTGTTTTGCAATTTTCAGTATCTTTACTCCTCTGTTGTAATTGATTTACTATTGTTAGCTCTGAGTTTCAGGTTCAGATTCATGTTCTCGTATATTTTTGATTATGTGGTGAAGTAATCTAATGTGGATATTAGTTGGTGCATATTTGCATTTCATTTCCTTTATTTGCTTGGGTAAATGCGTCTTCTGTGCCACCTGCTTTAGAACACTGGTTTGTTCAGATTATTTTTTTGCCTTGTTTTTGTCATCAACATTTATTTGACTTTCATTAGGCTTGCCTACTCTGGTGTTTATGCAGGTAATGTCAGAAAGAGATACTGGTCGTCCACGTGGATTTGGGTTCATCACATTTTCAGATCGTAGGGCCATGGATGATGCCATCAGGGAGATGCATGGGCGAGAGTTTGGTGATCGTATCATCTCAGTGAACAAGGCTCAACCTAAAATGGGAGATGATTTAGATCATGGCTATAGAGGAGGCTATTCATCATCTGGTGGCAGAGGAGGAGGCTACAGAGGAGACAGACCACTTGGGCAAGATGAGTGTTTTAAGTGTGGGCGCCCTGGGCATTGGGCTCGAGATTGCACTTCAGTTGGTGGCCGAGGAATGGGTGGAAGTTCATTCCCACATTCAAGGTTTGGAGGGGCTGGTGACCGTGGTGATCGCTTTGGAGGTGATCGGGACCGGTTCATGGATGATCGTTATGATGGAGGAAGATTCAGTGACAGGGACCGTTTTGACAGCAGAGACAAATATGGCCGTGATCGCTATGCAAGTGACAGGTACCTCAAGAAGTTGGGACAATAAGATGTGAATATGAATCATTGCGTTATGCTTACCGCAGCATTCATAGTCCATTTCCAAGCTTTCTTCTTCTACCAATCCTAATTTTCATATCCTGGACGGTATTTCCAAGTGTGATGGTGGATGATTCCTAAACCATGCAGGTATCCAACAAGTGGAGATCGATTTGCAAGTGATAGATATGGTGGTTCAGATCGTTATGCGCATGATGGCTATGGCAAAGACAGAGGCTATGAAAGGGATGCAGTTGCACGAGGCAGTGACAGGTACGGAAATGGAGGGCCTGCACGAAATGACAGAAGCTATCGGAATAGGGCATATCCTTATGAACGACCTAGCAGGGGAGGGCACCCTCCCCCTTTCGAGCGTTATTAGTCGTTCAACATTGATTAGCGGTATGAAACAGAATGGGTGCATACCCTTTCGGTAGATACTTGGTTTTATGACTGCCTGTTTATGTAGGATGATGCAGGTTTCTTCTTCAAAAGTTTCTCTGAGTTTCTGCCAACGGGGGAATTGATGTTTTTCTAGTTCATCATGTCGTTTGCTTAGTTTTCTGTTCTCAAAGTTATAAATTGCAAATTCGGATGCAATGATTGTATGATGAAAGTAAAAGTAG
Organism: Dalechampia spathulata; assembly: GCA_948192965.1. Taxonomy (NCBI): domain Eukaryota; kingdom Viridiplantae; phylum Streptophyta; class Magnoliopsida; order Malpighiales; family Euphorbiaceae; genus Dalechampia; species Dalechampia spathulata. Next base: position 25,799 of record CANYBF010488894.1, read on the forward strand.
GAGATTGTTTTTTCAGTTAAAAGGCCTGTTTTCGTGGAAAACTGTCTTACTGTGATATCTATACGTCAGAGATGGCAGCCGGTTGGGATGGTCCAACCAGATCCTTCAAACCGATATTATATTGTCTCGTCACGGGTTGGGTTGAAATTAATACAAGACGGGTTTGAGATTTTTTCGAAAAATGATACTCTTATTTAAATCTATATCTATTATTTTAAAAGAATTACATAAAATTTGAAACTCAAATCAAAGGAGAAAACATTAAACTCTATTATGTATATTTTAATAAAATTGAAGGATGAATTTGCATCATCTGCTTTAACTTAAATAAATTTTATTAATTTTTTTGTATTACTCTTTATTTTTATTTTATTTTATTTATTTAAATTAAATATTACATATTTTCTTATAATTGCTAATCACGGGTCATTTTGATTTTTCAGTTTGATAAATTTAATATGAAAATTCAGTAACAACATATTAAATCATTTTTAAATCTTATTTAATAATTTAAAATTTTAAAATATTATTTATAAAAGGGGCATTTTCACAAATTCCCTGTGTGGACCTTTTTTTAAAAGGATGTTGCCTTTTGTTTTTTTCAAAAATATCTTAAAATGTATTTTAAATGATTTTATGAAATTTTCAATACCTTATGAAAAGATATACTAAAATAATAAATAAATTCATAAAAGAATATGTAAAAAATTTGTAAAATCTCATTTTAATAATAAAATTTTTTAGATTTATTGTTTTTCCTTACAAAAATTTTAGAGAAGTTTAAAATTCATATCATGAAAATAAATAAAATTATATTTCAAAAACTCTTCGACATATATACTATAAATACAATTATATATTCACTTAAAAATTTTCTACTAATAAATTATATAAATTAGTCATAATTTTTTTATTTAATTTGATAAAAATATCATATTTATTTTAATGATAATAAATTATATTAAAAATTAATTTTTTAATTACCATGATATATAATTATACAATAATTAATCATTAGCATATATTAATATTTTTTAATTAAAACCATTAATAAAAATCATGATTAAATTTTTTTTCCATATATATACAAAGAGTATATAAAAGGATATAATAATATGAAAATTACATTTTTTTGATAAATAAATGAATTAAATTATCAAAGTATATGTATTTATAATATATTCCATAAAAGTAATCTCTAATATATACAAGGTTTACTACATTGAGACAATCGGAATACAAAAAACATACAAAATATAGAGCATAAAGTAATAAGTATACAAATAGTTTATGAAAGATATACAACACAATTACAACTGCTAAATAAAAAAAATATAAAAATAGTGAAACATATATAATCATTTAAAATTACAAATTCATAAAATATAATATATTAACTATACAAATAATTTATAAAAGGGATATAAAAGGTTTACAACAACCACATTGAAAAGTTATGAAAAATAAAGAATGATATGCATAATCATTTAAATTAAAAATATCAAACATAAACATGTATGATTACATTACTTTCAAACTATTAAAAATATAGAATAACAAGACAAATTATTTAATAACAACAAATACAAACTATTACATTACTTAAAAATCTAAAACTAAATAATTATTCATTACAACAATAACAAAATAAAGTTAGAATCTTGACATTGTAACATCAATTTCAACCTGTATTAGCAGTTACTTGTTAGAAGAATTTGGAAATTGAATAATATAATTTTAAATGTATAATTGACACAATTACTATCACATCCTCAATTTAGCATCCACTATACATTCATGAATTGATTGAAATGTCTTGTTTTATATGTTATTAATGCGAAAATGATATGAAATTATGCTAATGATGGCTATTATATGAAATGATAAGGGTTTCATGCTTTGAAGTTGAAATGAAAAATTTTGACGAAACCCCTAAACGGAACCATTGAACTGTGACTAATTGATGTTTTCGATATTGAAAACACTTAATATGATTAAATAAGTAAGCTTAAGATGATTGTTTTAACTTAAGTAAACTAATATGAAAAGATAGTTAAATAAGATTTGGAATTATTTATGATGTCATAATGGAGCAATGATGATGTAAGCATGATGTAAGTAAATGAGTCTAATTATGATCTTAATGTATTAGAAAATAAGTAATTATGTATCAATAATGTATTAGTAAAATTTTATTATAATATGAAAATATTAGAAAAGTATAATTAGAATTTTTATTAATGATGTCACGATGATATCATTAAGTGGTAAAATGATGTCATAAATTAATGATGTCATAAATTAATGTTATGTAAATAGATAAATAGATGAATATATGATTGAAAATAGAATAAGTTAAAATAGATTTGAATTAGTATATTTAATTAGAAGTGGGATTGGAAATAATGTTAGTGGGTTTGGAAATTGTATTAGTCGATGGAGAGAGAAATTAAAATATTGTTCTTTTGGAGTTAGTGGAAAAAGATGGAGGGGTTTTTAATATAAAATAAGGTGAATTGGGGTATGTATAGAGTATTAAATTTGAAATTTAGGTATATTATTGGTGGATTTTAAGTATAAATGAATAATTATATGAGTTAAGGGTTAAAATTAGTAAATAAGGGTCTTTTATCCATTATTAAACTAATTATATGCAACCATTTTTGCACTCCACCTCTTTAATGTTACAAATGGGTCTCTTATCCATCATTAAGTCATTTTGTACTCTTCTTACATGCCTTGGACGAAGCATATTTTCATCCACCACTTATTTGTCTCTTATCTTCTTATTTCTTAACTTATCTCTTTAGTGTTCTTACATTTCCTTCCTCATTCCCTAAAGAAATAGAAACTAGACTTCATTTTCTCTTCATTTTCCTTCCAAACCGTATGTTCAAAGTTGGTTCCTTGAGTAAAGCTTAAGTTCAAGTCAAGATATACTTATTTTTCCATTATTTACAAAGAAGCTGAAGTTGTTTCCTTGAAGAAGCCAAAGTTTGCAAGCCATTCTTCATCTTTTCATCTTATTTTTCTTTATTCTAGCAAGATCTTTGAGTATACTTAAAGGTAAGGTCAAAATACTCCTTGTTTTTCTTCTCTTTCATGGTGATCGAAGCTCTTTTCTAAAGATCCTTCAAGTATATAACCGAAACCATGAAGAATCATGGATTTTATTGTAAACCGCAACCTTTCCTTGAAGTTTAACTTGTTTTATGGTTAGATCTAACTCTTTTTAGTACATGCATGTTGATGTTAGGTGGAGATCAAGCTAAAGGAAGTAAAAGTAAGAAGATCTATATAGATTTATAAGATAAATAAGTGGAGAGCACATTTTACTTAAGATTTTGGTTGTTTAGCTTAAGGTAAGCCTTGGTGAGTATGTTTAAGTGATAGATTAAAAGATTTATGACTTTTTGATGAAGTTCAAGTCATGGTCGAATGGTTTGAAGAATTTTTGTTAGTTTTAGTTCATGATTTGATGGTTAGATGAGTTAGGATTGTAAAGGATATGAAATAAAGTGCTGAGTGGTTATGTGGGTATGTGTGTGTTGCTTTTTCCTTCATGGCCGAATCATCCTAAGCAAAATTATTAATGATTGGTAAGTTTAAAACATGTTAAGGTGATTATCATTAAAATAAAAGGTACAAAGTTAAGAAGATGATATAAGTTAAGTAATAAGTTAAGTGAAATTGATGATTTAAGGTTAAATTTTCACTTTAAGCAATAATAAGATAAAAGTTATGAAAAAATGGATTCTATTAAGTTTGATTAATGTTATAACATAAGAATTAAAGTTAAATGGAAGTATTATTATGATTAATAAGGTTAGCATTAAGTATAACCTATACAAATGGGCTTAAGATAAGAATATTTGATGATTTAAGGCTAAATATGATAGTAAGTGTATATGATTTAAGAACTATGAAATAAATGATTAAATTAAAGTATGATTTAAGTAATTAACTTTTAATTAAGGTTAAAATGAAGTTTTTAATGATGTGTTAATAAGAAGTATATAGCATATGAATTTAATTGGACTTAAGATGAAAGTTTTGATTTATTAAGTGTATACAATTTGGGGTATGCGGTCAAAATGAAGATAAGAACTTAATTGAGTTTTGAAATAAATATATTAAGTGGATTTGAAAGGTTTAATGAGGTTATAAATAAATGGTATAAATTGGTTGGTTAAGTTAAAGCATGTTGACCAAACTAAAGGATATAATGAAATATGACTTAAGGTATGTTAAGAGGACTTATGATAAATTATAAATTAGAATCAGAATGATTATTAAGTATGATAAATAATGATTAAGAGTTAAATTAATTGGTTAATTAGTGGTATGATAAGATTAATTAAGAATTTAATCCATTGATAGAAGTAAAGTTGAAAAAGAGAAATATGTTGGAATAATTATTATTTGAGATATACTTATACTAAGAATTTAAATGATCATTTAAGTGGATACATTAGATGTTATTATGTAGGTTAATAAGTAAATAAATAAATGATATGATTTTAAATGAGATTCTAAGTAAGGATTAAAATAAGGATAACAGTGAATTATGGGTTCATAGACACATGATTTATAGAATGTTTATACTTATATAATTTCACTGGATATTTTAATTAATAAGTTTAATGAATGATGATATATAATTTGGAATGGATTAAGTGAAGTATATAAGTTAATTAAATGATATAAGATTATACTTAAATGATGGTTAATAAATAAGTTAAGGCAGACAACATATGATATGATGATGTTAATGGAAATATTAAATAAATAGGTAATAAACAGTTATATTAAGCATTATTAGACATGTGATTAAATATAATGACCGAAAGATATTTAAGTAATGTTATTGGTTAAATTGTTAACTGATTATAATACAGTATTAGTTAAAAGTGAATATAAGCAGAAACATTATAATTTTAGATAGTTCTGATGTGAATTAGTAACAACAGAGTTCAATATATATTAATAACATAATTGATTTAAGAAAAAAGGGGGAACTGAGAAGTTAAATGAATTTGATATCAATTGTTTTAATATTTTGCTTTTGACAGTAATTATTTTTAATAAACTATAGATATGATTAATAATTGGAATCTGGTTAAGTTATAATATTAAATTAGCAGTACTAAGATGATGATAGTTTTGTAAATCAATAGTAACATATTAACTATTAAGTTATTAAGTAATTAATTGATAATAGAATTTGAATATGAACAAGAATATGATGATTCCCTAATAAATTATGATAGAGATTAATAATGACAGAATCTTAAAACATCACTGGATTTATTTTGTAACAGAACATAATTTTAAAAGAGGTATATTGAATAAGTTATTATTGACTGATAATATTAAATATGTTAATTGAATAAGGATAAGATAAAAACATAATTAAATATGATACTACTGTTTTGATTAATTGATTGAGAAATAATTTAAAAGAAGGTTTTATATTATTAAAAGGTTTAAAAGTGCAGTTTCAATGATATGATCATTAATTTAGAAAACAAATTTAAACAGTTAATGCAATTATAAATAGTAACATGATTATTTATATAATGCTATGATATGATAAATGAATGACATTGATATGTGATTGATTAGTACAATAGTACATAATTAAAAGAATGATTAATGATACAATAGAATATATTAATAAAACATGAACATTGCATTATGATTAGGTAATTCTTGATCATTAAATGATCAAAGAGGTGGTGGTATGGTAATACAATAGTATTACAAAATTAATAATGATATAATGATATATATATATATATATATATATATATGTATATATATAATTAATATGTCATAAACATCATTGCATTTATCATGAAATATGGCATATCATGATATAGAGAAATAAAGAAGGTGAAAAATAAATAAATGAAAAGAAAAATGATTATATGAATGGTATTGGATATTATGATATGAAAAGATTATGAAGTGGTTCTTAGTATATTGAACCACATGAAATGGAAAGAAATTCCAATATGATATGCACATATAAAGTCAATGATATGATAGGAAATGATACAAGAAAATACGAGGGAGAATGCATTACATGAATGCATTATCTTAAATAAGCATTTTTAATGAAAGTATGATGTTGATACAATTGGCATGATGTTTTACACTCATGCAAATAAATGTTAAATTAACATACATGCCATAACATTCATATTATAATTTTAATGATAATGATATGACATTGTTAATGATAAAAAAATAACCTTGAGGGAGATAATAATGGTATTGATAAAGATATTAATGATATAGGGCATCGTTATGAATAATTAATGAATATTGAGGTGTGAGTAAAGATACTGGTAAGAATATTTTATAAATATAAAAATGACATATGATATACATTTGATGATATATATTAAATAATGGGTTATGGATAATTGATATTATCTGTATTACTATATCATGAATATGTTATTGAAATTATTTATGATGATATTTAATTATTATGCTTACATTAAATAATATATTAGCACCATTGAGTTTTATACTCAACATTTGTCAATGGATAAACGTAAGAACAAGCAAAGCCGGAGAGCAAGAACGTTAGTGGTAGCAGCTGGACATTTCAACTAAGCTTTTTGGTAAATGGTTTGGTTTGATTTTCAGTAGATTGCTATTCCGCAATAATCGTGCAATATATAAATAAAGTACTTGGCAGTAATTAAAATTATAACTAATGGTAAATGACAGTATTATTAATTATATTGGTAATGATTTGTGATGATCCCTATATATGTAAAACAATGATGTGTGTATCTTAAATATAATGATGCTTGAAATTATGATAGTGGGATAATGGGTCGAACATAATTGAGGGATCGTATACATGATTTTATATATTTTTTAAAAAATGTTCATAATTAATCACAAATGTATGGAATCCTTTGTAGGATGATTATTGATTTTCTTAATAGAGAATTAATAATCATGCTACAGGAGCATGTTATGCAGCCGAAAGACGTGACATGTTTTATTGGTATCAGAGCTATGGAATATAGCTCATGTAATAATTATATTTACTACTAAAATAAAGTTGCACAAATAAGAAATCTATTGTCCATGTTGCTGACATAGGTTCATTCTGTTATAGGTTACTATCCGAATAATCATGTCAGATAGAGCGGTTATAATCGATGAAGGTGAGGATAACTTTATTCCTTAGGATGGTGCTCCTGCTGCTAGTATTAAAGTTAGAGGTGATCAAGTACGAACTGAATATGGGGAACATGTTGATCGAGTACCGCCAGTAGAACAACCTGCTGCTGCTAGAGTAGATCCGGTAGCTACTCAGTTTGCACAAGTTTATCCTAATTTTCAAGGATAGCTTGAACAAGTTCCTGCTGTTAATGTTCTGAACCAAGAAGAGAAGCGTGACTTCAAAAGGTTAAGGTCATATGAGGTTACAGATTTCTTGGGTACCATTGACCCTTATATAGCAGAAATATGGCTGGAACGTTGTGAGCACCGGTTTCTGCCGGGGCCCAGAGTGAGGCTTGCGAAAGTCACGGACCGGGGACCGCACTTGGAGCAAAAGCGCAGTCTTCCTAAGGGGTTCCCTTAGGGAATGATACGGACTCAAAAGAGTCACGAGGGAGTCACCACCGGATGGTTCTGGATTGGTCCAACCGACCCATAGCATGAGTGCTAGTTAAACCCTTCAGAAATTGGGTTCAGGTGGTGGAGATCTATTCTATGAGTTTCCAAAATCGATTTTACCATTTTAGTTGGGATTAATTATCCTAAGCAGGCAAGCATGCGAGCGTAATTGTAAACACACAGCGTGTTATATGAATCGGCGTTGCAAGATTGCACGTAGAATGACATATAAAGCTATAAGGCATTTGGATGACATGGCATATGCATGTCATGTGGTATAGCGATAAAAGTAACATGGCATATACATGTCATGTGAGTATGAATGACATATCATATGCATGATATGGCAACCTAATATGTAAACACATATTATAGCAAATAATGTATGGCGTTATGCGTTAACATTTTGGGATTCATTTTAACGTTAGGCATATAGCGTATGCAATGCGTATGCATGGCATGGTATTATAGAATGACATACCTTATGCATAGCATGTGAATGACGTATGGCATACCATATGCATGATATGTATGATGCTATAATACATGACATATGCATGACATGTTATATGTATGACATACCAAGTGTATGGCATGTGAGATGGTGCGTGACATGGCATATGCATGACATGTGTAGTAGAATGTGCTTGTGTCTTGTGACATGATATGTGAAATGTTAGATTATAATATGGTGAAATGTATGGCATACCATATGTATAGCATGTGAAATGGATGACATACTATATGTATAGCATGTGAAGTGAATGACATACCGTATGGTGGCATATGAGATGAATGACATACCGTATACATGGCATGTGAGATGATGAATGGCATGGCATATGTATGATATGTGTAATGGCATACGTCGTGGCATAGTATATGACATGGCATGGCATATATGTGTGCATGGTAAAGCGTATTGATTGATTGAGCGCATTGGATTGTGTATTGGCGTATTGGCATATTTGCGTATTTATACATATATGCATACGAAATACAAGATGTTATGGCATACGGTATATGCATGGCATGCATAGTAGTGTGTGCATGTGTCATGTGACATGGCATGTGACATGATGACATGGTATATTTAGGCAAATATACGAATAAAAATAAAGGCAGGTGAAAGGGAATCGAGGAAATTAGGGGATACAGACAGGAAATAGGGGATTATTACAGACCGAATAATTAATCCTATCCTATTACAAATATTCCTCGCATACATAAATTCCCGGGTATTAAGTAATACCCCTTTTCTCCCTCGAGTTGCACAATCTAAAAATGCGGATGGATTAATATGCAAAATAAACACGAATAAATTCATTAGTAGCAAATGAATTTTGGATTTATTTAACTAGCCCAATACATTTAAAAGTACGAACCAAGAGTCAAAATCCAACAATTATTAGGCAATAATTGAAATAATAAACACGAGCCGGATCGTGAAAATTCATTTTAATAAAAATAATTTTAGGCAAAATTATTTTATTTGATCATGGAAAAATTAATTGGGAATGCTAACATCACTTGGAATAATTTGGAGATAGCCCCTCAACCAATTAAAATCCAATCCTGTAAAAAATCGCTTATACGAGTAAAAATAGCATTTTATCGTAAAAATTAATTTTGAGGCCAAAATTAATTATGTAAAAATTATTTTATGACAATTCCAAAATACTTAAGTCACTGTGAGACTCAAATACCACTGGATAAATCAAAATACGGCCTGAAATACGATTTTTTCCAGAAAATCGTGAGGGATGTGCGCCGAGCATCAGGTGATGTGCGCCACACATAGGCTGTGTGTGGTGTACATCTCATGATGTGTAGCGCACATCAGAGGCCAATCTGCATGAAAATTAAATCAATCAGTACATAAATAAACTACAGACAAAAATACGTAACTTTAATGAAGACAGTACCTTATTTTGAGCATGAATCAACCTCCGGTTCATCAAACCAAACAATTAATTAAGCAATTAATTTAAATAAATGATTTTAAAGCCAAAATCAAGTAGATCTAGACAATATTTGATAGATCCAAAACCCCAATTGCATGGAAAAGCTACTGGAGTCGCTGGAAAAATCAGATCGGAAAGCGGTTCGGGCAAAAACTGGGTTTTTCTGTGAAAACTGAGGCCTATGTGCGTTGCACATAGGCCAATGTGCGCCACACATTGACTGTGTGTGGTGCACATGGGCATATGTGTGGCGCACATGGTAGAGAAAATAGAAGGAAAACCAAAAATTTTTCAGCAGAAACCCTAGATCCAACCCCGATCTAGGTAGATCGGACCTGAAAATGAGTTTTGCTTCGTGAATTTGCATCCAAATCAAGAAAAAATAATTTTAAAGCTAAAATTATTTAAAATTTGGCAAGTATTTGGCAGATCCAGGACATTTGAGGCATGAGGAAGCCTTAAACATCACTGAAATAGCCAGATCAGGCGAAAAATAGCATTTTCTGGAAAATTTTGGGGTGATGTACGTAGTACATTACCCCATGTACGCCACACATAGGCTGTGTGTGGTGCACATGAGGTGATGTGTGCAGCACATCCCTCACAAAATAGTAACAGAAGCAAAAAATTGAAGAGAATAAGGAAATTTACCTTATTCCGGTCGGATTTTCTTCTGGATCTTGCTTCCTTCCGTGCTTAGGGAGCCTAACTAAGCAAGTTTAGTCTATAAAACCAAGTGATTTAATTAATTATGGGCCTAATTAATTTGTAGGAGTATTTTGGCAGAGTTTTGCCTTGCCTTAGGGCAATTTTCGGATCTATTTTACAGACCCCAAGCTCTATATTTATAGAGCAAAAATTGGGCGTGGTAATTTTGTAATTTTCACCCAGATTTGAAAATTTTCAAAGGCAATGTGTGCCACACATTGCTAATGTGCTACGCACATTAGGTGATGTGCGGTGCACATCACCTTTTGACCCACCGCGTGAGGCCCACTGCGGCCACTTCCGGGATGCACCCCAAAGCCTATAAGCGTTATTCGATGTAAGAAACAACTTTGTAGAAGAAATTTTTTCCAAATTCGGTCCCGAGAAGGCTCCCGACCAAACGTCTTTTCTATGCAACGTGCGGTGCACATAGGGCGGTATGCACCGCACATTGCATTTTTACCCTATGCGCGCCGGCTCGTACGAGCAAAACTGGATGCGTGCCATATGTCAACTGAAGTGCAATTGACATTCTGAGAAACTTTACAGTTATAAGTTTTCTCAAATTTGGCCCCGAACATCGAGTTTCCGCTAATGAGCCCATTTTAGGGTTTTCGACCCTATTTCAGCCCAAAATGGCATTCGGTGTGCCAGAAGGTCGTTTCTCGCATAGGTATCAGCGGAAATATGTTCTATGCGTGGGCCCTTCTGGGCACTATTCATGATTGGTGAATTCGGGCGGTGGGCCCTTCTGGGCACTGTTCACGATGAATAGTACCCTTATGGGCCTCACAGTACAAAAGGGCCTGGAAAGTGGCAAATAGCATGCCAAGCGTTTTGCCTCAAGTAAGGCAGCAGATAGGATGTGTTCTATGCATACAGAATACATCAAAGTGGACTATAATGGGAAGCGGGCTCCACTAGTGTTTAGCGGGCCCTATAGCGCAGTGAACCTAGAAATATGGCATTTGGGATGCCACGGGGTGTGCCTTTTGTAAGGCAATAGCAAAAATGTATTCTGTAAGTACGGAATACACAGAATAGGTCGATGAGAAAAGCGGGCCCCGCCTATGTACTATTCATAATGAATAGTGACCTAGGTTCAAAATGTAATATTTTGCATTCTGTGTATCCTACCACGCATGGGCATGTGTGACATGTATTCTGTAAGTACAGAATACACAAAATAGACTAGTAGAAGTTACGGGCCCCACTAATGTCCTAGGTGGGCCCCACAGCGTAGTGGGCCCAGAAGATGGCATTTGTGATGCCAAGCATTGTGCCTTATGTAAGGCAACTAGAAAATGTATTCTGTAAGTACAGAATACATAAAATAGGTCAATAGGGGCAGCGGGCCCCACTTTCACCTAGTGGGTCCCACTTGTGCACTATTCATGGTGAATAGTGCCTAGGGCAAAAAATGCAATATTTTGCATTTCAAGTGTTTTACCCTATGTAGGCGACAGTGAAGCGTGTTCTATATGTACAGAGCACTCAGAATAAGTGGCGGGTCCCGCTAGGAGCCATGGTGGGCCCCATCAATTCTAAAGTGTTTTGTGCACCAGAATACACAGAGGAAGACACAGAAGCCTATATGCATAATCGGGGTCGATATTGGGGATTAAATCCTAGCCAAATCAACAGAAATCTGAAATTATACAATGGTGAAAAATCAGGGTCAACACACGTATTATGTTTTAAGAAGTTTTATGTTGTGTTTGTGCATTGATTTCATTACATTTTTGTTTTGATTATTGTTTTTTTTTGGTAGAATTTGATGTGTGTGTTAAGTGTGTAGCTTTAGAAAGGCAAATAAGAAGAAACAAGAAGTTTTATGCATAGAGGAGCAACTCCATGATCCTGGACCTCAACTCCACGATCATGAAAGAGGAGCCAAGATGGAAGGAACCTACTGGAAAATTCCACGATTGTGGACTTCAACTCCATAATCATGGAGTTCATGAAGAATTGCCCAAAACCTACTAGAATTTTCCACGATCGTGGACTTCAACTCCATGATCGTGGAGTCAAGGCTGAGTTTAAGAGGAAAGCTACTGGAAAAGTCCACAATCGTGGACTCCAACTCCATGATCGTGGACCTGAAATTATTGGGTTAAGTGGAAGACGACTTGACAAAAGATAAGCTGGAGAAAATGGATTCCATATGAAGAAAGAAAACAAAAATCTTAAAGGGCATTAATGGGCAATGGAGTCCACATCATAAAGGAGTGATGGGCAAAGAAATGGATAAATCCAAGATGGGGCAAGGGTGACCTCCACTCAAGAATTTAAAGAGAAGACCATTCACCAGCAGAGGGGGAAGAAAGGAGAAATTAGGGTTCCAATAGCCAACTGTGTAGTTTTTCTCTGTGTCTTTCATTTCTTCTTGTATTCTTTCTTAACCATGAGTAGCTAAGCACTCTTATAGGGTTTGATTTCTGATATCCCTTGTTGGGATGACTGATTGTGCTTGTTTGAATATTACTATGAATGTTTAAATTTAAAGATTGGTTTTAGAAACAAAATCTCTGCTTTACAATTTCAATGAGAGTTGGATTGTAGAATGCTTGTTCATTGAGAGGTGTTCAATTCTAAAGGTTAGTTTTCTCAACGATTTCTTATGCTCTGTGATCGCAATGAGAGTTGGATTGTGGAATGCTTATTCATTCTGGTTAGGTAGATGTGTATGAGAGATCTACATGTTCCTAATTTCTATATGATTGATTATTAGCTTCCCTAATTAAAGGACCATGACAGTAACTAAGTGAATCCGAGATTAGTAAGAAGTTTAGTTGGTTTCTCCTTGAGAGAGGGTTATCAATGCTAGAGGATATCTTGGGTAGTAATAAGCATATGACGGTTATCCTAATTTGGTGATGATGATCTCAAATCCTATATTTCTTACCATTGTTTCACCTTCTTATCTCTAAGTTCATTTTACTTCTTTACTCACTTACAATTGCAATCAGTTACTTCCAGACACAAAACCATTATTGTTGTTAAACAAACAGGAAATCCAAGTAAAGATGGATGAATAATAAATCCTCGAGGGATCGATATCTTACTACAATAATCTGTATGCTTGCAGTGAAGTAGTGATTAAAACTATTATCGTTTCATACCATTTTAGGAGCGATCAAATACACATATAATATATTTATACTCATAACTAAAATAACATATACATAGAAACATATGCATTATTTATACACCAAGCATGTATAAGATTAAAAATGATTCTAACATTCATGGATATGCATGATCTCATTCTTCTTCAACTTCATACATATCATATGCATTAAGTATACACTTTCATATACTAGTACCTTTGGTGATATTTAATTATCCATTCATACCTATAAAGATCCTACATATATAGATATATTCTAAGAGTTAAGAGTGGATATGATAATCATTCATTATCAAATTCAAATTTAACTCCATAAAATCAAGAACCCATATCTCTATAAAATAACCACAAGAAAATAACTCAAAAGAAGAAGTATGCATAAGATAAAGAAAAGGGCATCAATAATCTTAAATTCATGCTTCCTCTTACCTTGATCTCAAACTCTTGAAGATTTTGGGTTTTGTAAGAATGAAGGAAGGAGAAGAAGGAGAGTTATGATGGTGATAAGAAGAAATTCTCGTACTATGAGTAGAAGTAGAAGATAAAGGAAGGAAAGAAAATGTGCGTAGCCTCCATAATTGACTTTTCTCCTCGCCACACCAATCATAAACTACTCCTACCTTAATAATTTATTTTAATACATATTCTCATTTATACATATACATACACATAATATACATACCCAATAAACATTAGATCACCATTCTATTATATTTATTAAGAATTTAAACTAAAGATATTAAACGATATATCCAAGAATCACCCATTTCATAATGTACTCATAATTAATATCTAAGTATAACCTTAACGTACCATTTCTTCTAATTTTACTTTAATTTATATTTACACACTTTAAATCATACTTATCACATAATAATATGTTAAACATGATAAAGCATCACTTTGTATATTTTACTGCCACTTTCTATTCATTTCTAGAGTTGTACTTGACCTGAGTGTCATCACACTTGAGTTGAGTACATTGTTGCCTATTTTGTTGCCACTTCCAATTTTATTCTAGAGTTATACTCAACCTGAGTTCATCTATACTTGGGTCAAGTATGTTACTGCCTTACTCGACTTTAGTGTGTTATTGCCTCTATGGTCTTATTTTTCTTTTTCAGCATTATACTCGACTCGAGTTGAACCATACCTGACTTGAGTACACTGCTATCTTTGTGGGTCTTATTTTTCTAGCATCCTACTTGACTTAAGTAGAACCATACTTGACTCAAGTATGTTGTTGTTTATATGGCCTTATGTCTCCAGTATCCTTCTTGACTTAAGTAGAGCTATACTCAGGTCGAGTATGTTACTCCCTCCATTTTTAAGGTCACCAGTATAAATTTCCATTATGGAATTTTCTCAAAAACATTTAATAAAAACATACCGAAATCACATCTTTAGTGCATAAACACTTTTATAATCATCTTTTCACCTTCTTTTCATTATTTTCTCTATCAATTCCATATCATATGAAATTTCTCTATCCATAAAACATCTTTCAATCCAGCATGATCAAGTAAACATAAAATATGTGCTTGTTTATCATAGTAGTGTATATGAGGATGTTATATGATTTTTTGAAAATTGATATGATTGGGCTTGAATTTGGATGTTGATTCATCTCCAAATTATTTACAAAAAATTTTGGAGTCGTCCAATTCAATTCTCATGATCTATTAAATGATTTTTACTTAAAATCATTTTTTTAGTTGATCTTCCAATCAAATGCCATTATAATTGATGTTTAATGCTAATTGACATAATTAGGATGACTTTAGATGTTGATTAAATTTCAAATGATGTCAAAAGGATTTAGAATCTTCTAATTTATTTTCTACGATCAAATTGTTCTAACTTTTTACTTAAGAATTGATTTTCCAGTTTAATTTTCCAAATTAATGCCATTTAATTTATTTTTCATGAAATTATGGATGATTAAAAGTGATTCAGAAAGTAAATTAAGTCTAAATGACTTTTTAAAGTGATTTTAAAAATTTTCTTTCATTTTTATGACATTTTCATGATCTAGCTCATGTAAATTACATTTAATACTAATCGAATTCATTGTATGTAGTGAAATTTAAGTGTTAGTTTAAGCTCATAAATAGCTTGGATTAATCAAATTGAGTCCCTAAATCATCATTTTTACTTAAGAATGTTGATTGCATCTTCTTGCTTGTACATTTTGACTTATGCTATCTAGGATCATTGCTTCCTTTTACTTGCTAGAATGGAGGAGGCATTACTTAATATTTATTTTTATGTTAATGAAGTTCTTTTGTAATAAAATAGACCTTTATTTTATTAGCATTCACCTAATTTGTATATTTTTAGGTAATCTACATGTATCCCCGATCCTTCTTTAATCCATTTTTATGAGTCATTTACTTATTATTTGCTACTGTACCTTTCTATATGTTATCATGCTATGCCATACTGTGTGATTTTATTCATGCTTATGAATATCATGTGCTTGCTTAGGAAAATTAACCACTTAATATGGTAAAATTGCAAATATAAAACTCTAAAATGAATATATTTTCACCATCTAAACTCATCTCTAAAGGGTTTAACTAGCACTCATGCTATCGATCGGTTAAACAATTTTTTAGAACCATCTAGTGGTGACTCCATTTTATGATCTCATACATGTTCATATCATTTCTTGAGGGAGCCCCTCGAAAAGTCCACTCTTCATTCCAAGCAGGCCCTTGATATTATCTATCACAAGATTCACTTTGAGTCATGATGCAAGCCCCATCCATAAAAGGGCTCTAGAAATCTGTATTGATATTAGCTAATCTATAGAGATTGACCTTCTATCAAGTTATTCTTCCTGACCAATTGTGGATAAGGAATCTAGAACATATCTCCTTGGAAGTTGGTTTGATAGGAAGTAATTACAAGAATTCCTAAAGGACAAGTTTCTTCTAAGTTAAGGAATATATATTCGAGAACCTCTTGTTGGTTCTTCTAAATTTAGGATTATACTTTTTCCTTTTTGAGTGATTTAAGAAGATCTTATTTGTCTCAAAGATTCAATAGTTTTTGTGAGAATCTAACTCTTAGGTCAACTAAGTCCTATAGGGTTGATTTTTTTTCTATAGAATTGCTTATAGTTATTTGAACCCTCTTTGAATAATTCCCTTACTTTAAAAATATTCCTTACTTTAAGATTGGTAGTATTTATAAGTTTGAATACTACCCTAGTATAATACATCAAATACTTAGCTTAGGAATTCATTATATTCATCTTGGTAGATTTGATTCTAAAGGTTAATAAATTTCTTAAGATTTTATCGCTCAAAGCTATCAAGTAATTTAGATAGATTTGAAACCATAGTAGACCATAGTAATTAGGTTAGTCTAAACACTTACTATTAACTAATCTTTAAACCCTTTACATCTTTTATCTAAGACTACTACTACTATAGGACTATCTCTTAGGAGATTAAATAGAGGTACTAGTCTTACTTGGACTAACCTTACATGAATATACTTATACTTTCCTTTTGCTTTGTTAACTTTTTCCTTAATTTCGATAAAGTTAATCATCAATATATCTAATGTTTCCAATTATGTAATAGAAGCTTGAGCTATAAACTCAAATTGGGAGACATCCATTATTGATTTAAAGTTGAACCTCAATTTGCTACAAATAATGTTGATATCTACCTTAGGTAGTTTCTATTCTAAACAACTTTTAAATGGATCCTCGTACTAGAATAACTCCTCATGTACCCGAGAATTATCTAAAGGGACTAGCTTTTCATCTATATGCCAATTTCATTTATTATCATCATGAATGTTTATGTTATCCATAAATTAGATTCATTGTTTTCAATTTCATATTCAAAAATTACTTTATATATTCGAAAATTACTTTATAGATTAAATCTATCTTAGAGTTTACATCAGATAAATCTTCTTCTACTATAGGTTCATATATTGAACTCTCATCTTCAAAAAAAATTCTTCAAACATTTTCTTTCCTTTCATTTTTATATGCACATGTATCACCTTATAATTTTTTGCACCACAATCCAACAAGAATAATTGTTCAAAGGTTTTTAAGACACTTAGTTCTCTGCTATATGTTTTTCTTGAAGGAATTAATCATATCTTCATCTTTAAGGTTGGTTCTATTGATCTTATCTTAGGCTTATATATAGTCTTCTTTGTAGATATAAGTTCATTAAAGGTTCTGTTATCTATGTGTATCAAAGCATTATCTACCAATCTTAAAGACTTTTTAAGATCCTCAATTAAATTTCTACTATTCATGTTGGCTCCTTTAATTTTAGGATTTGTAATAACCAGAAACATTTTTTTCTTTTTTCAATTTTAAAATATCTTTTTTTATTATGGATCTTTTTGGAGCTTTCAAAGACCTTTCTCCATCAATTGCATCAAGTCTCTCATTCATTAATTTTCCTACCTCTTGCTAAGACATTTCATTCGGTTAGTGAATTTCCTAGTACCTCTTATGAATATAATTTTTCTAGTAATTGGTTCACTTCATTTTGGATATTCTGAAATGAAGTTAATCCAGATGAATTATTTATGTTTTTTGCTCTTGATGTTACCATATATTAAGTTTATTGCTTAATCAAAATTTATTTTTCACAAATTTTCATTCCAAGTATTAATTTTACTATTCCAAAAATTTATTAAATTCTTAAATATTCATTTATCAAAAAGAAATCAAATTAAAAGTGAAAATTTTAATTTTGGACTTAAAAAAATGTAATAAAATGATAGTTTTGTTTTAGAGAGAAAGAGCAAAAGCATTATTTTAAGAAATAATTTTTAATTTATATTATTTTTGAAAAATAGTTTTATGAAAAATATTATTTATTTATTTTTTCTCGTATTGTTGAACTTTCATTAATTATATTTGACAAATTTTTAAAAATAAAAATTTTATGAAAGAAATTTTAAAATACCATTCCACAAAAATATGACCACTGGTCACCGTCTCCCCAGTTCCGGCTCCGCGCCAATTAAAGACAGGAACCAAAGGAACAAGCGTGGCAGAATCATCAACATACGTTAATTACCCTTTTTTCCACATAATCATTTGGTTAACCTGATTCTCCTCCTTTAATATGATTTTTGCTTGAATTATCATTCTCTTTGACAGGCGCCATCAGCATCTGAAACTGTTCGTAATTCACAGCACTAGCGCACGAGTCATGGAATTAACCACCTCATTCAACTTCATTTCTACTTTAAATCTTGTTCCCTATAGATACTCGACAATAAAGCTCGCTTCTTTCAAGTACCCATTAATCTTTTCTCCGTGGAATCATGAAGACAGTGCTATAATCTCAAGAATTTCGTCAGCAAGAATGGTTTCTAATGGCTATGCAGGTAGAGCCAGCAGTGACAGCTTCTTCTTAAGAAATTACACTAGTACGAGCAGTAACAAGAAAACATTGTACATCAAAGTAGATTCCTGTGTGGCGATACCTCCACCTAAGGGTAAAAACCCAAGAGCAATTATCAAGTTCTTGGGCGGTGCTTTCATCGGAGCTGTTCCTGAAGTCACCTACGGGTAATTAAACTAATTACTTTCTATCGCATTTTTGTCTATCTTGTTAAAGTCTATTTCTTTTATTTGTTTCTTTTATAACTTGGTTTCTGCGTATATCCGCAGGTATTTGATAGAGCTATTGGCAAAGGAAGGTTATCTTGTCGTTTTAGTGCCTTATAATGTGACCTTTGATCATGCTCATGCTGCTAATCAAGTTTATGAAAGGTTCAATGCCTGCCTTGATAAACTATCGACAGTCGGGTTGCCTGATGCGGATGTAATCCCTTCCCAGCTTGTAGGTCTTCCAATTTTTTCAGTTGGCCACAGGTGTGTTCACTGCCTTACGTTTTCTTCACCAATTCTTTCTCTAACTGTTTTAAAGGAATGTTTCGGATTTAACTTTTAATCCATCACTGGATGGACGCCAACCTTCTGGTACACAGCAATGGTGCACTTCTCCAAGTTCTTACAGGAAGTTATTTCTGTGACAACATACCAAAGGTATGGTCTTGGAATGGAAATTTTTTTCCTTGTCAATGAGGGGAACGAAGAGAGTGTTCTTGTTATGTCGTGGAAGCAGAATGCGCATTATGAATATTATTTGTGGGTTAAATTATGAAGCAAATTCATGGACTGTGACAAATAGTATTATCTCTTCTGCAAGGCTAATGCCATAATCTCATTCAACAATAGGCCTGCTACGGAGGCTGTACCATATTTTGAGCAGGTTAATTTCTGTTTTATGTTTTTCTTTGCTTCATGATTCTTGATCATATCAGGCTGTTCTGATGCTACTTTGGTGACATATTTACTTCGTAATCAGTGCCCTCAATGCTGCTAAGTTACATTTTATGGCTTAAACTATTGTAACTTTAGAAATTAGGAAGAGAAAAAATTCTTTGACGGTATCTCAAGTACAACATAGTACAAATGATCATACACTTTCTTAACTTCAAATACTTGGTTTAGGATCATATATCTAGTTTAGTCCTTTCAAAATAATAAACATCTCTCCCATGCTTTTAACTCTTTCCTACTTATCTGCAGTTAGGTCCGTTGATTAATCAAATGATGCAATTTATGGAGGCATCCCCTTTACATTCTATAGCCAGGAGTGCCTCAGGTAAATCAGATATGATCTCGCACATCTTGCTTTTGATTGTGGAGCTACCAATTTGTGTGCATTGAGAAATCTTACTTTCATGGTGACACAAATCTAGGAGATGCGTGGAAAATGCTAGTGAATACTGCTGGAGCAATATTACCAGACAGTGAACAGGAAACCCTCGTATCATTGACCAGATTTGTTGATCAGTTGCCCTCAGTAATGAATCAGGTAAGTTGACATCTATGGAGCCTTTGTAATGGTTTTTACATTTTCTTTTTAACCTTATATAGTGGCAATTTCTCTTGTCGTATTTCACAAATTCATATTCATAACATGATTTCATAGCAAGTCTCTTTTTTCTATTTTATTGCCATTTTACTATTGTCATTTACCATATTCAGATGCCCTATTGGCTGGAAATTTATCTGATAGGTAACGGACGGAGTAGCGGAATTCAAACCCAAACCATCCGAAAACCGTGATCGTTGTAGGAACTCCTACAACGTCCAACATACCCTTCTGGTATGCAAAATAAAAATGAATAGCCTTATCCATCCTGCGCATCCCTGCATTTGTGTAAAATATACTGTCATATATGATGGTGTGTCTATTTGTGCCTTAGATAAAGTTCACATCTGATACAATTGATGAGACTGATCTTCTTGAAGAAACCTTGAGGCCTCGTGTAGAGTCCATCGATGGGACAATAGAAAAGGTTCAATTAAGTGGTAACCACATAACACCGTGCTTCCAGGTATCGTGTGCATACTTGATTTGTGGCTTTGTGTGTGCGCTTTGGTATGTGCTTCTCTTGTCTAATATATGTGTTCTGAATCCATCAGGAACCAAAATGGCAAGTAGGTTCCATATACACTCCAGCTGATGCTATTGCTCAAGGGCTTAAGGCTCTTTCTCTTAATGAGACCAGAGTTCTCTTCAGAACCATCAGTGATTGGTTCGGTCGTTTTGAAGATTAATCTGCGAAGGTCCATCACGAAGTTTGCTGAAAGATCAACTGACAATAGTATGTTTGAAAAGTATGGATTCCATATGTAGATTTCGGTTTATTAAAATATGTTTGAGAAGTATGGGTTCCGTTTGTAGAATTTCGATGTACAGATTGTGTTCCTGAACGCATGTCTCATTGATTTTGCGGATATGCTAGCTCAAATATACATGCCGATATGCTAGCTCAAAGATACATGCCGATATGCTTACTGAAGCTCATGAATTCTAACCACCAACTACTAAGCATACTTGTTCTAGAAAATTGCAAAGACAAATAATGGGTTACAGAACCATTGTTATGGACACTTTGGTCTCGGGTTAAGTGCTCTCTTTTATATTCATCACTGAAGCAGAAATGCATAGTCTAAATGGCTCCGAAAGCTTGTAATACCTTATTTTCCCGGAAGAAAAGGAACCTATTAATTCATCATAACATCTAATAGCTCAGAAACTGGAAAAAACAAGTAGAATTGCCACATGCAAATAAATCCAGCTGGAATTCTCCTTTAGAATTTATGAGTAGAAATCAAAACCAGTGAATCCTGTAGCCTTCATGAGAGGTGTGACAAGGTCTAATTAAGCAGAAGCTGCCTTCAATTTCTGGATGAGATCTGCAGCATCTTGAACAGTGACAATGTTCTCAGCTCCACTCTCTCCAATTGACACTTCAAATTGTTCTTCCAAAGCCATCATTATTTCCACCTGTTACTTTCAAATTGTAAATAATGCGTACTTTAGCTTCTGTTACAGGTCTTCTTTTTTAAATGATTCATTTTTCTTTTTTTGAAAGAAAAGTCAGAGAAAAAGAGTACCGTGTCAAGGGAGTCAGCACCCAGATCGGCAAACTTAGTTTCAGGAGTGACCGTGGTTGCTTCTATAGACAATTGCTTAGCAATGGTGCGCTGGACTATTTCCAGGGTTTCAGGTTCAGCCTGGTCATCAAGCTTGATTTCAGTAACCGATGCATTAAATTACAAGTGAACAAAGAAAGGCAATTTTTCATGAGGAATTTCTTACAGAGCAAGAGATGGTAGTCTTGAAGCACCTAGACCTGCTAGAAGAAACATCAGCTGCCTTTGTGAGCTTGATTTTAGGAACATGTTTCAGCCCAAAAAACAAAGCACCACCCTGCATTACAATTCATATTTGCATCAACTATAAATATCAAATTTACAAGGCAGCAATTGTTCTCACAATTACAAAACTCAGGGCACCTACATTGACAGAGAAACTCTTTTGCTGGAAAGTGGGGAGAGTGGCGCTAGAGGTGGTGGAGATGGCAGCAATTTGGGATGCAACGAAACTAGCCATGCAGACAGACAATTCAAGAAGCTATAACACTAGAAATGAGAGTGGAAATGAAAAAGCTTTGTAATAGACAGGTGAATTTGAAGGAGAAACCTGAAAGTTGATTGATAAAAGGTTGATGCGTAAATATATAGGGAGAAGAATAGAACAAGCTGGCGACTGCAATGCAGGAGGAGATGATAATTCCAAGGGATGGTTTTGTTTGGAGCCTTAGAGTTGGACGGCCACTTCTATGTTCCCTGTCTTATTATGCTTGTAACCAGTTCGAGCTCCATGCTTCTCCAAATTCAAAATGCTTAATCACGCTACGTTCCATTCATATCAACGTGTTAAAAGTTATATCATTAAATCATGATTCTGGTAGTTCAATTATTAATTCAATCACCGGATGTTTGGTTGGCTGAATTAATAGGTGGCAAAATTATGAATTCTTTATGGAAATCAAAATCAATTAGCTAAGCCGAGTATTTAGATGAAGTTTTGATTCGTAAATAATTTCCGTTTATTTTTTATTTAGAGGTTAAAATCGAATTGATATATAGGCCATTAGTCGAATACAGAAAGACGTAATAATTTAAATACCGAATCATAGAAAAGAAAATATATTGCATCGAAAAAGAAGGGGGCAGTTTTGACTTTTCAATTTTGGGTTTTAACAGCCGATGTAACGAACACTATGACATATATGTGAGGAGTGATGCAACGCCACCAACATATTGCTTATAGAATTAAAAATATTAAGTAATAATAATAATAATTCAATAGGATAATATGAATAAGGAGGTAAGCAAACTCCTTGAAGATGCATTATTTTGTTTGAACCTCAATAACAAACCTTGCAAAAGCCTACTTCTTATTACTGTGATTATTATTATTATTATATGAAAAAAGCAAAAGCCCCGTTAATGAAGAGGAAAAGGAAACAAAAAAGAGCCAAAGATTTGATTAACAAAAAACAATCAATCCTTGTCAAGATAGCCATTCCCCGTCCACGCCTTCAATTTCTCCGATGTCCATGCTGTTTCATTAACCATAACACAACATTATCAGTTAACTCATCTTCCATTGTCAACGCCTTTCTATTTTAATTCCCATATAATAAACAACAAATTCATCTTAGATAAATTATTAAGTTATTATGTATCTGCAAAACAAAAGAGTCTCGGCCTCTTCCAGTCTTTTCAGTAATACCCACAACTATTCTATTGGACTGCCGTACGTGGCTTCTTCCGCCACCATGCTAATCCTTGCCCTGGTTCAATGGTCCCTTACAAGCCATTATTCAGGATATAGAATTTCCACCAACTGAAATATGTCAAAGGCTTCTTGCTACTAACGTATGAACTCTAGTTCATATATTTCTTGTTGGCCAAATATAACCGGTTCAAATTATTCTATTCTTAAAAGTAATTTAATATTGTATTCAATAACCGATTTGGGTCCTCCATGTTAAGATTCTAAGATTGGATTTTAGTTCAATCTGGAGAAGTGGTGCAATCACAAAGGCATATGGATGGAGCAGAAAACATTTCCTTTTTATTTAATGAGAATCTGGAAAGCATAGATTCTTACCAAGGCAGCGAAGGATCCTGGTAATAATCTGGGGAACAGTAATCATCAAAATGTTGCAGCAGATGGCCATCATTGGCGTTCATCCATGATGGGAATTCCATAACCTGATCAAAAGGTTGGTATCCGTCATCCTCTGGTTCCAGCTGAGTACCTGATTCCATGGTTTTCAAGAACTTGAACCACCATGCTGACTGCACCAAATTCATCGTATCATTCCATTCCATCTGATGCTGTTCTCCTATTGATCTGATCTCAGCCATCTCCTCATCATCCATCACTTGGTGCAGTCCTCCTGATCCACTATAATTATGATCAGTGACGTCAGGTGGCATCCCTTGCTGAGATTTTGCTACTGAAGGAATTACATCCTCAGTCGCAATGGAAAAAGTCGGAGAAGGTGAAGAGAAAGGTGACGGAGACGATGATGAGTAGACGGATGAAGAGTTATTGCTACTGTGGTAAAGGGAGGTGTCCAAATCGTTAAAATCCTGAAAATTGAGATTCAGGCCAAGGGTTTGGTTTGGAAGAGGAAAATTGAGATTTTCAGTGAGAGTTGAAGAAGGAAGAAGGGAACCAGTAGTCGGCCAACAAAATGGATACGGAGAAGGAGAAGGTTGAAAAGAAGTGCAAGAAACCGCACTACTATCGATATAATTAGAGAAATTGGCAGTGTTTGATGGATATAATTTCGGATTCGTCCGTGATAATATTTGCTGCTGTGGTTGCTGCTGCTGGTCTTGCTCTTTCTGCTGATTTTTCTGTTGCTGTTCATTGGCTTGTTTCATGGAAGCCCGATGGAACTTAAGGGCAGCAACGATTTCTCGTCTAGCTTCAGCCATATTAAGAAGCCTTTCCTGGTAAGGTCTACTTGTATGGAGTCTCCTCCTAACCTGTTTCTTATACTGTTGTTGAGGTTTCTGGGTTGGTTGATTTTCGATCGAAACTTCACCTGATTTGTTCATTTTCTGGCCAGAATTACAATCATCATCAACCACAACACCATTACCGTCGTTGGAAATCATGGGATCTTTGGTTCTTGAAGAGCTCAATTGCTTAACTAAACTACGGATATAAGCACCAGACAGATGAGGTTCTTGCTTCAGTTTATCAAGCTTATCTATTTCCATTCCTTGTCTAGATTCTTGCTTAGATGATCTACTCCTCATCTCTCCCACTCTCTCAAAACTCAGGAATGTAGAAAGAAGGTAGAATCATGACTTTCTTTCCAGTTTTCTTTTATTTTTTCTTTTACTCTATATTCTTAGGGACAAAAGTACAGAATGCAGAGAGAGGCAGAGGCTGATCTGGTGTACTGGTCTGAAGGGGGCCTCATGGGTGTTATAAATACTAGTTGAGGACAGTCTACTTTTTTCAATTTTTCTTTTGGATTTTTCCCGTTTTGGCAAACAACGAATAAATGTTATCCCTAGAGTAATACCCATGAATTAAATCAGTACAAGAGTAATAATTTCGAAATAATAAGGCATAAATATTTATGAAATGGGTTGAATTTTGACATAAAGAGGATCATAAAGCTGGCCTGCAGCCATAGAACCACACAATGAACAAGTGTGCATGGAGAGGATTTTAGTAGGAAACGTGTTTAGCGTAATGCATCGGATTGCTTGCATTTCAAAGCAATAGTAAAACAAATGTCAAACATGATGGGCTCCTACTGCTAGGGCTACATCAACCAAAATCCACTAGGATGGTCCTCTCCCTACAACTATAACTCAATACCAGTAATTCCTAGGTTCCCTTGCAATATTAAGATGATGGGTTTTTTCTATGGGAAATTATTGAGAAAATGAAGTTGGGATTTTTGGTTATAAATAGGAAAGACATGGTTGATGGGCAAATTTTCCGTATGTTGGCAACGGGACCCCAGGCAGGCTCAATATAGAAGCGTCACCAAGAGGCTGTGTTGAGGCTGACAGAAGAATCTACTGTTGTAACCTTATGTTTTCCCATTTGATAATTTGAGGAAAAGAAAAATCAGAAAATTCCAATATTTTCTGTTCAAATTAAAAACAAATAGATGAACATGATTTAAGAGTCTGTTCAAATGAAACAGAGAACTTGGACCTTCTGTAAAGGCATTCCCACAGCGATATTAAAGACAGAAATGCTCCATACCATCCTTCTCTTCCTTTCCCTTTCCTATTATTTCCCTTTCTTCAAAACCCTTTTCACTGTAACGCTTTTTTTATTTTATTTTTGCCCAAAATTTTCACCCTTAATTGGCTGTTCCAGGGCCACACAGGCATGGCTACTGTGCCTTCTACCTGAACTCTCAGGCAGTAACATTAACAGTGGAAATAAAGCCTAGAGAAAAGAATTTATTACTACTGTAAATATAAACAGCAGCAGCTACAGTTAACAAAAAAAATAACTGTTATTTTTTCAGGTAAAAACAGTTATTTTAAAACTGACTTATAATTTTATACCATAGTTTGCACCTGACACTGCTCGTTCACTTGGACAAATTGCTGTGCCTAAGAGGGCAAATGTACCATTTTATCCATAATATGAATACATATAGATATGTACATATATATAAAAGGAAGTTGGTCGGTATGGCTCAAAGAGTCGTAAAGAGTAGTCCGTCTTCGCAAAATTAATGTAATTTTATACCAAAAATGGCTAATTCCTTCTTGATATATGTGCATTTTTTCCAGTAATCTGTACTATATTAATGATATTAAAGAAGATAACAAAACTATAAAAAAATACATATTTTTCATAGATATAATACAAAATAATGAGGAAAATTAATTTCAATCTAAATATTAAATATTTATATATATAAATTATCATTAATAAATACAAATTTTATTTTAAATTTAATATTAATTAAATATCTATAATTTAATTATCTAAATATGATGAATATAAAATAATTGTATATATTATAAGAATTTAGTTAATTAAATACATTATATTTATAAAATAAATATTGTATAAAAAATTTATTTTTTGGTTAAAAATGAAGCATGATTAATAAGGAGGCTATATCCTTTATTTATGTTTTCAATAAAGGAGCAAATTCATTAAAAAATTTTCATCTTAATAAAATAATCAATAATAAAAATAAATTATTTTTTATTTTTTATTTTTTATTATAAAGATATTTTATATTTCAATTAAGATATAATTTTTATCCCATATAAATATTTAATTACATTTTATGAGGGACTATTGATAAATCTACTTAAAGAATTAATTGATGATAATATATAAAAGCATAAATATAATATAAAATATAATTAATCAATTTATTTAAAATAAAACATCCTAAAGTTGAAATAAAGTATATCTGAAGTTATTATAACGAAATTAATTAAAACATTAATTTCATGTAACTTAATTATAAAATTTAATTTTAATTTAAATGATAATTAAATTTTATAGTCAATAAATAATATTTTTTATAAGAATAAAAATTATTATAATTAAATAATTATAAATTTATTAATTCATTAATTCATTAAAATAAAATACATTACAAATATACAAATTTTAGTTAACATGAAAAATAAATTAATAATAACTATAAGAACAAAAACAACGTGAAGCCTTCTTTTCGTGAAACCTCCAACTTACGAGTCCATAAATTAAAATTATTTCAAAACCTTAAATTATTAAGAAAGGAATAATGGAAAGAGAAAATTAATAATCTGAAACTAATACCTTCCAATAACAATATAATATTATTGGTTGATGATAATTTCACAAATTGAATAAAAAATAATATTCTGAAGCATGTTTCTCATATCATGTTCTTCATGAAATGATTGGTGAATCATAAAATTCAAATATAGAATAATTTTTTTATTTTTAAAAATAAAGGGCTATAGAAACTAGTTTAATCTGTAATTTTCTAGCATTAAAAATGGACATAATCTTTGTGCAGACGTAAGTGATCATGAAATGATAACATAATAATTTATATGATTAATTAAAAAGCATGAAGTGAGAAGAAAGGGAAGTGAGGTTGATGGGTTCAAGCAAACAATATGAGAAAATTTTGAGCTGCATTATTTTTGTGTGTAATGAGGATGGCGTTATGGAGAAGGTTGATGAGTAATCAGATACATCACAATTGGCAGAAATAGATAAATAAATGCTGTAATATTAAATGGATGTAATAATAATAATAACTAGAATATGATAATGATTATGATAATGATAAAAATATCATACCAAATAAAATCAAACTGGTTTCTTTTGTTACATTGTGTCCAAACTGGATAAAGATGTCTCTTTACTTGTGTATATACATACGCATGACATTTGCTGCGTCTGCAAACACGATAAATAAAATAAAATAAACAATATCAAATACCATTTTCAACCAATCAATCCCCCTCGCTTTCAGGTAGATTCAGGAAAGAAATATTTTTTTTAAAAACAAATAAATTAGATAAACGGGCATTTCCACCAATCAATAACATTACGTAAGACTCCTCAACCATTGGATTCCATTCACACCACCAATTAACAATTTACATATATTTCATAAATATACTTACAATGATCTTGAATTTAAGATTGTAAACAATGTAATACCCCTATTTTACAGAATTATTACTTAGAATAAATATATGTATTAAATATTCATTTAATTTTAATTTTAAATCATGTTA
Source organism: Dalechampia spathulata (assembly GCA_948192965.1). NCBI lineage: Eukaryota > Viridiplantae > Streptophyta > Magnoliopsida > Malpighiales > Euphorbiaceae > Dalechampia > Dalechampia spathulata. The sequence goes on from CANYBF010488894.1 coordinate 54,435, forward strand.
ATTTGTGGTTTTAGAAGGTTAGGATGATATGCTTAAAATTAAAAAAATATTTAATTTATTCATTTATCTATTATATTTAATTTTAAATCTAATTTTGATATTACTCTGTTTTAATTCATTGATGTCAAAATTCCAAATATTAAAATTTTGTATATTTGACATAATTTAAATTAAATTATTGATATTTATTTATTTATTGAGTTCGAGTAAATTGAAAGCTCTATAAAATAATTTCTTATAAATTATTATAATGAATTTATGATAGTTTTATTTGATATAAATATCCATACACATTGTTAATAAAAATAATTAATTGCGAAATGAGTTACTAGTAGAAAAACTATTGGCATAAATAGTACTTCATTTCATCATTTAATGTTATTTATTTTTATGTATTCATAAATACTTGTCTAAATTTTTGAGAAATCTTTCTCAAATTATTCATGTGATTATATATTAATTAATATTTGGATTTATATATCAATGTCCATTGCCAATAGTATAAAATTCTACAAAAAATTATATTTTAGTGTATATAGTATAATGAATAATGTTTTAATTTTGAAGAAATATAGAATTGAAATAAAAAGAAATTTTAGAAAAGAGCCGAAAAAATGAAAGGTGGGACCGCCAGCAGAATCCAGGAACAGGCAGAGATGATGTGATGTGACGCTTCATAATCAAAGTGGGACGCCACGTGTGGTTCTAACATTGGGTTAATGCGGAGGCAATCTCTTGTTTCTGCCTACCGACCGCCGAAATAAAGCCTTCTCCTCCTCCTTACAACTCACCTCACACACGCTCCCTATTTCTTACAGATATAATTTTCCTATTAACTAATATACACATAAATTCCATATTACAGTAATTCGCAATTTATTTAATTATTATAGAAATTATATCCAAAAATTCAAATAATTAAATAATTTTTTCAATTATTTAAGTGCAAAAATTACAGGAAAAAAGTGAAATATTTTACTTATCGGTGGATATATTTGCTTAGAATAAAAAATTAAATGAAGAATGGGAAGGGGTTACTGTGCATTAAATTTCTGCACCGTCTAATGGTAAATAGTAACTAATTACGGGACCAATCTAATTATTAAAAACTGTGAGCTTTGTTTCCTTCTCCGCTTTCATAACACTCTGCTAAGTCAAAAATTATTTCATCAATTTATAAATTTAATATAATAATTTATATTAAATTTTATATTAATTGATATATAATTATTATTAATTATTAATATGTAATTAATATTATATATATAATTTAATAATTAATTTATATATATATTATTATATTATTAATTGATATAATCAATTAAAAGTGAATTTATTTTCAAAAATTTCACCTACTGTAAATTTTTTTCCAATATATATATATATATACCGAATGTTCGTCTAGGTGAAGCCAACACTGAAGCTGTAGGGCTCCAATCCGGGTAATGTTCGGAACCTGAAGGAAGTATGATTTTAGCTTCATCAACAATCATATATCAAGATTAAATTATATTGATATATAATTCATAAAACAAAATTTAACAATAATTTAAAATTATATATAATATGAATGTAATCAATTAATTTAAATTATGATATTTAATTTTAGCTCATTTATTTAAATTTCTATCTATGCAATATGCAAATATACATGTATAAAAACTGTGTTAGATAACTTTTTTTTTTACAACTTTTATATATGGTCCTATCAAAACTTATTATTATTTTCTTTATTTTTATTAAATCATTTTAATTCACAATTTATTTAATGCTAATTGACCTAAATATTTGATAAAAAATTGTTATAATTTCCGGTAATGAATTTTTCTCAAGCTGTTACAGTTAAAATCTAAATAAACGCAGAATTCACCCTTCCATGGCTATGTAAAATTCTAAAAAGGAAGACTGCACTATCATGATTTACGTAGTCAAAACGAGCATCGATTCAATCATATAAACATAATTTATACATAAAGTCCACCATCTGGGCTGAATATTATATATAAATATTTTATATTGGTCAAATGTCTGTTTGCCCATAAATCATCTATATGAATAAATATAGGCAGCGTAGCCCTAATCCTCATGTGAACAGAAGATCTCTCATGCATGCATGCATGCATATAATGTCAAGTTGGTCAAATTGTGATGCCCACTTCTGGCTTCAACCACACAACTCATATTAAAGATATGTATACATATTACCAAGTTGAGTTTGAAAACTCTAGATTTTTTGGTTACAATTTGTTTTTTTAGAACATCTTATAACAAATTTTATTTTGAAAAATACTTGCCCATTTAAATAGGATTGGTGTATTACCTATAAATTAGATGAGATGCATGTAATTCATTCATAAAAAAGAATATGATAGTCCATGGAATTCAATTACCATAATCATATTACGTGAAAATGAATTAATTTATCTTTAAAATTATTTAATTTTAATTTTATTTATAAATTGTTTATATCAAATATATTAGATTAATTTATATAATATATAAATTAATTATATGAAGTAGATTATATCTAATTATTTATTTCAAATTTAAATCGAATTTGAATTTAAATATTTAACATGATTAATATTTCATATTAACTTAAACATATTATATTATGAATTATACGATCCATCAATCCAAATTATCATCCTTAATTTTCATATATATCAACATTTTTCATTAATGAAAGCATATTGCGCGCAAGCCTAAAAATTTTATGGGAAAAATTTGATTGAGAAAGGTTTATACACTAAACGATAAAAATTTAAAACGAGAATGGATGTTTGAAATTTTGATTTTTGTAACAAGATATGTACTGAATTTGACCGTATACGAATTGAAAAAGAAAACTCCCGATCACTCGAAGAAATTAATGGTAAAATAAATATAGAGGCATTTATTATAATGAATTAAAGATATAGTAGGTGAGGTTGATGATGATGGCCTCTTGAACACTCATCTTCTACCTCTGCAGACTGTAAGGTCATTTTCCGCTATTAGTGGGGGTGGCGGTTTTGGGACCATTTACGTGTATATATATATATATATATATATAGATTTCAATCTGCCACCAACAATATCCTAAGAGAGACACTGTACTAGACCGTTAAAAACCCTTTTCTTCTTCTTCTAGAAAGTTAAGGGTACCAATTTCCTTTCCACAAAAGGGAAATGACCCTTGTTTGATATTTATTTATTTATTTGCCCGATCAAATCACAAGTTGCAACCAATAAAAATCATGTAAAATCAATCTTTTCCATTATTTCTCAGACAAGGAAAGGGATTTGCCCTTCTAACCGTACCCCACCCACCCACCACCCTTCGCCCTCTTTCCCTTATTAAGGTTCAATGGATGCTCACAAAGAAGCTACCACCCAGCCATATATTCATCTATACATGCATGTTATTTTTACAATTAATTAATTTACTGAAGCTATTCTATGCATCTTCCTAGCTATGTTTGATAAATTCAATTGTTTGGATAATTATCAATTATTTTGGTAATTATTATATATTAAAAATTAATGACAGATTATTTATATAATATTTTAAAACTAAAATTTTGAATAAACTTGATATTTGTCCGTTACTTAACCTAAAATAGTAAAAATAATTGAATAAAATATTAAAAGTTAATTAGAGTTATTCTATATAAAACATTACTTAAATATTTAAAATTAATATTAAAATTTATTACCGGGACGAAAAAAGGTTATTAAAACAATAGGTGGCAAATAGGGCAGAATAGGAAGGATGATAAGATAAAAGGAAGATAAAATTTGAAGAAGGAAATTAAAAAAGACATGAATGCGAGCACATGATAGTGGTTGAAGGTGGCATGCATGCAAAATTTGTATCAGACGTTCCTCTGCATGCATTCATACTTATATTCCTATTACAATGCCCTAACCCCCCCTCCCTCCTTTCATTCATTTCTCCTTTCTCCTTCTTTACTTCTTTCACAGCTATCTATCTGCTTCTCTCCTTCCTTACCCGTCTACCCGGTTTACGCATTGTTCGCGTAAAAACAGGCTTAACTTCACATGCATAATATTTCAACAAGTTTTAAATTTATAATCCTTAAATTGTAATTACGCCACCGCAAGAGTACGGGTCGCAACTGCAGTATAAGGGTATCGTTCACTGGGACCAA